>JAJPUD010000005.1:353139-507191 GCA_023553655.1 Myrmecobius fasciatus
ATTGGGGTTAAGTGACTTGCCCAGGGTCACACAGCTAGGAAGTGTCTGAGCGCATATTTGAACTCAGGTCTTCCTGACTTCAGGGCTGGTGCTCTAACCACTGCGCCACCTAGCTGCCCCCATAGTTAACTTTCAAAGCTCTCAGGTTAAGGAAAAAATATTGCAAGCAAGAAGAAAAAACAATTTAAATATATCAGAACAACAATCAGGATCACAAAAGACCTGGCAAGTTCTACACTGAAGGATAGTAGGTGTTGAAGAGGAAAAGAGTTGGGATTGTGATTAAGTGTAATTTACCCAGCAAAGTTAAGCATAATCTCGAAGGAAAAAATTAAAATGTACATTTAACAAACTGAAAACCTATAAGGTATTTGTGGCAAAAAGAGCAGACTCAATGGAAAATTCAACATATAAGATCCAGGAGAAATATGAGGTAAAAATTAAAGACTAGTTGTAAAGGACTCAATAAGGTCACACTGTTTATTTCTTTCATGTGAAAATGTTATACTCTTATGATTGTCATCATTATTTGGATAGTTTCAAAGAAAGGCTTGGATGTGGGTGAGATGAATTGATGCTAAAAAAAAAAAACTGGGTTAGGAGATGTAAAAAGGAGCAATTATCTCATACAAATAAATCATTAAAAGAAGTGATAAAAAAGTTGGGGAAGGGCTAGGAGTGTTTGAACCTTATTCTCATTAGAAGTGGGTTAAAGACGGAATATAATACATGTAGAAATGTATACAGGTGTTCTAAAATTATAAAAAAAAGATGATAAGGGGATAAGGGAGGGACTTTTAGAAGAATGTAAAAATTAAGAATTAGGAGGGAAGGGAAAGAGGATAAGGGAGGGACTTAGAAGGATGGGTATATTAAGGAATAGGAAGACAAGGTAGTAGGTAGAAGCAATTTGATGAGTGAAAGGCATAGAGTATATGAGGCAAGAAGGATAATGAGACAAAATAAGATGGAGGGAAAATATACAACTAGTAGTATAACTTTGAATGTGAATGTGATGAATTTACTCATAAAATGGAAATGGATAGCAGGGTGGATTAAAAATCTGAAATGAGAAGTACACACATAGTTTAAATAAAGGGCTAAAGTAGATTTTATTATGCTTCAACTGATGTAAAAAAAAAAGCAGGGGTAACAATTATTATCTCTGACAAAGTTAAAGCTAAAATAGATTTAATTTTAAAAGATAAACAGGGAGACAACACTGTGTCACCAATATTATTTAATATTGTTTTAGATAGCTTAAAATAATTATAGATAGTATAAAATACCTGAAAGTATAACTTGCCAAAAGAGACCCAGGAAGTACATAAATATAATTGTAAAATAATCTTTATAGAAAGTTATATTTTAACAATTGTAGAAATATTAACTGTTCATGGATAGACAAAGCTAATATAATAAAAATGACAATTTTACCTACCTAATCTATGTATTCAATGCCATCCCAATTAAATTACTATTTACAATTAGAAAAAATAATAACAAAATTCAGTTGGAAGAACAAAAAAATCAAAATTTCAAAGAAATTAATGAAAAAAATTATAAAGGAAGAAGATTTAGCAATGCCAGATTTTACCCTATTTTATAAAGGAGTATATATCAAAATTATCTGGTACTGATTAAGAAATAGAAAGGTTGCTCAGTGAAACAAAATAGACATACAATTCATAGTAATAAAAGCTTATGGTAAACTTGTCTTTGACAAATATAAAGATTTAAGTTTGGGGGATAAAAATTCATTATCTGGTAAAAAATTATTAGGAAATCTAGAAAGCCATCTGGTAGAAATTGGGCATAGACCAATATCTTGAGTCAAAAATGCATAAATCACACATCTAAAAGGAACTATTACAAGGAAATTAGAACATGGAGTAAATTACCTGTCAGACTCACAGACAGGAGAATAATATACGAAGAAACAAGGGATACAGAACATATGATATACAAAATGGATAATTTTTATTATATTCAATAACAAAGTTCTTGTGCAAATAAAATCAATGTAAGCAAGATTAGAAGGAAAGCAGAAAATTGAGGAGAAAAACTTTAATAGACCATCTCTTAGACTCATGTCTCAATTATATAAAGAACTTAGATTTATAAGAATATGAGTTATTCCTTAGTTGATAAAAAGTAAAAAAATATATAGTTTTTCAATGAAGAAATCAAAGCTATACATATATAAAATCATATATAATATTTATATAAAGCGTATAAAATGCTTTTTTTTTTTTGCTGAGGCAATTGGGGTTAAGTGACTTGCCCAGGGTCACTAAAATGCTTATTTGTTAGATAAATACAAGTTAAAACAACTGTGATGTCATTTTATATCTAGCAGATTGATTAAAATGGTAGCTGTCTTTCAATTGGGAATGATTAAAGAGGTTGAAAGATGATTGCGATGGAAAATTTTTTTTTGGAAACACTATGAATGATTTACATCATAAGTCATAAGATAGCCAAGTGACAAATTCAGTTTCTGATTGTACTATCCCACTGATTTTGTTTTATGATTCTAACATTCAACAAACACAATTCCCTAAAGAAAGGACAAAAAGAAGGAATCTTTGAACTTCTATAATTCGTTTTTTAAAATATTAAATTGAATAAGGAAGCAACAGGATTGCTACTGTGGACCCTGTTGAACTTCTATGTATTTTAAATGCTTTATTGAGGGTTTTTTGTTTTTTGTTTTTTTTTTTTTTTTGGTATTTTTATCACTGTGTACCAACTGACCTATCCACAAAAGCACTGTATTGTCAAGCAAAACAAATTACATTAAAAATATCATTTTGCACTTCTAAGCCTACCACTTTCCCCCCAATGTTTCATTATGTCTTCTAAATTTATTATCAATCAGTGAATGTATGATACTGAAGGTTTTCAACATTTTGTTTTTCTTTATGTTATTGGGATCATCATGTATACTTTCTTTTAGGTCTATTCACTTCACTTTGAATCAATTCATAAAAGGCTGTATTTATTTAGATATAAATGTGTATGATTGTATTAGGTACATGTCAGTTGAATGAGACATTTTATAATATTTATTTTTCCAAATTATAAAAAGAAAGTGATGAGGAAATAAACCCATTTAGAGAAGCCAACAGAGATACAACTAATAATTTTTTCCAATCACAGCACCTCTACTATTTGTGTCTTCTACCCCCTATTCCCAAAATGCACACATTTTGGTGGAGATTAATGTCACACTCGATTTAGTGGTCTAGTTTTTCAAGTCTATAATCTTTATGTGAGTAGTAATACATTTAAGTTGGAAGTAACAGGAATGGGGCAGTCTTAAAGAATAAGATTGTTGTTTGTCCTTCCTTCTCAAAGAGGACCATGACAGGAAGGAGATGCCATGACATGCAAATGAATTTGATCTAAGCGAAGGAGGGCTTGGAAGGTCACCTGCCTTACTTTCCTCTCCAGAGTCATCTGGGTCCAGTGGCCGCATTTAAATCAGAACATACTTACTAAAGAATGGGGACACTGTCTTCGACAGGGCACTACTGTTTACTGGGGCCAAACCGCAGAGCAACATATGAATGAGGGCCAGAGCGAGACTGGAGTCCAACAGGCACCCCTTCCTCTAAATCTATCTCTTCTCCCTGGTTTCCCTTACTCCTGTGGCCTAAACTAACTGAAAGTCCTGGAACTGCAGCTGGGGGTCGTATTTTGAATTTAGTTGCTTGGCACCAGGTGATTGAAGAGCCCGTTATGTTTCGAGCTAGTATTGGCTCTTTCAATGTCACGCGGAGCTTTGGCACGCCACGGAGGGGATTCTAAACCAATAAAAAGGTCTTCCTCTTCTCTTCCCTGCCCCCCTTGCAGCCCGCATCTTCAGTCTTTTCTGGTGGCGGCCCCCTTTTCCTCCCGTATCTTACTTCCCAAGGTTCATTTTGCCGGAGGGGGCACAAAGTGTAGCTGATCTGAGGCGAAGGCGGCGGAGGTGAGTACTGGAGAATTCCTAATTCAGCCCTTAATAACACCTTTCTTTTTTCTTTATTTGGTATTCCGGGTTTTTAAGAAACATTTAAATCGGTAATCATTTGTAAACAAGTCTCTCCCTTTCCCGACCCTTGTTTTTGTTTTTGTTTTTAATTAGTCCTTTGTAAAATTTTTCCTTTCTTTCTTCCCCAGCTGCTTTTCTTTGACGCCTAAGGCTTGCATGTGCACTATTGAGTATTTTTGTGTTTAGTTTTTGCAAATTGACTTGGTGCTTGAACCTTGAGTTTCTTGCTTTAGCGGTCTGGCGTTTTTGTTGTTGTTGCAGGCGTTCAACGATAGGCTTCGATTGCATGCTTATTGGTCTCTCCAGCTCCTCTCTCTTCCTCTCCTTACCCCCTTCAGTTCCCCTGTCTCTCTGCTCCCACTCATTCGTAGCTTCCTCCTCCTCTTTCTTTAGCTTTACCCTCTTCAACCCGGTCTTACTGCCGCAGGGCTAGACAGCCCGTACACTACGCTTCTCTACTCTAGCACCGCCGTTCACTGCAGATTAAACCGTCTCGCATTGTGGGTAATGGCGACTACCACCCCAATGGTGCAGAGAACAGGAGGCCGGGCCAGTGGGCCTGCAACCCCGCTCAGCCCGACTCGGTTGTCCCGCTTGCGGGAGAAGGAGGAGCTGCGAGAGCTCAACGACCGGTTGGCGGTGTATATAGACAAAGTGCGGAGCCTAGAGCTCGAGAAAAGCGTGCTGCAGCTGCAGGTGACTGAGCACGATCGCGAGCTCACTGGACTCAAGGCGCTCTATGAGACCGAGCTCGCGGATGCCCGCCGGGCTTTGGACGACACGGCCTGCGAGAGAGCCAAGCTGCAGATCGAACTGGGCAAGTTTAAGGCAGAACATGATCAGCTGCTGCTTAAGTAAGTGTTCTCTCTGCACGCTGGGAGAAGGATATTTAGATCTGGGTTTGGGGCCTGAAGGTAAAGATGGATCTAGGCAGTTGTGTTAAATGCTTTTCTACATTTGAGTATCTGAAGCATTGGAGATTGTAGTTACCATCCACAGATGAAAAGGAGGTGAGTAATAGGCAATCCATAGTCTCTCTTCCTTTCAGTATTTCCTTGGAGTGGGTGGGTCTTCCTGACAGATATTTGTGCTTGAAGGGACAGAGGAGAAGAAAAGGTGTTTTGGAAGTGTTTTCTAACTGCAAACCTTATTGAACTTGGTCCTCTCTGTTGAAAGTTGTTGAAAGAAGGTTGTTGAAAGAAGGAATCTGCCTTATAGTTGGAGGTGATAATATTTAGGGTATGAGAGGCTAATAGGGATGTAATCCGAGTTAAAGAAAAGGCTGAGCCATATAAATTTGAGGGATGTAAGGGAAATGATTATCTTGGAAGAGTGGAGCGGGGGTGGGTTCTGAAGAAAGGGAGCAAAAATGATGATAACTAAATGTGATGATTGTTCCGTCTTAAGCTTTTGGATACATTGGGAGTCTTGCTTTTCAGGCATGGAAAGAAATTAAAACTTAGGGTCATTTCATTCACTTTTCTTGACTTCATGCAAGAGCTGTTGCCTGCTTAGGGCATCTATGATATTTAGGATGAGTCTTCATCTCTCTAAATCCAGACAGAACAGAATAGATAGGTTTATACCGTAATTCCTAGTCCAGTGGTTTTGCTAGTAAGACAAGAACTCTGCTGCGCAATAGACATGACTGCCATCTCTAGTTTAAAATTAGTGAAGCTGCTCAATCTCAGCATTGCTGGAGGGGGGTATAGTTGAGGTAGCCATGGGAAAAAATCTGAATGGGGACAAGAAATTACTCTAGTCCCCCAGGACAGAAGGTAGAGCTGAGTGGCATTGGACTTTACTGAGCTATATTCGTTTACTTTGCTTTTCCTGGAAGTTGGAATAATAAGAGAAACCCCTAACTAGTTTGTATATAGGCTCAAAAAAAAAAAAACCAGGACCCTTTACTTTATTCAGAGCAACCATAGCATCTCCCGTCCATAATTAAGCATGTATCTCTGATGTGTAGCAGGTAACAAATTCCTTCCTGTTAAATAAATGTATCAATATGTTTCTATCCAGTTCACCATTTCTGCTTTGCTAAACTTGTTGAACCCACTCTACCATGGGCTTGCAGCTTCATTGTTTATTGTGTTTAGTCAAAATACATTCAAAATGAAAACTCAAAGAATACTTTCCATTAGAAACAATTAACTAGTTTCTGTTGAGTATATACTTAATATATTACAACAATAAAGATGGTAATCTACTGTTTTCTCTTCCTAACTCCAGCCCAAATGATAAAGTCAGAATGATTGAAAATTACCATCAACAAATCGGCAATTAATGATAAATGAGTCTTTGCTTTTGCTTTTAAAAAAAAAAGGACAAGAATGTAATGTCCTGTGTACAGTAGATGAGCAATCAACGTGCAGACTTCTGTTTAATATCTTAATTAATGATTTAACCATGGTTTTCAAAGAAGCAATACTGTTCTAGGTTTCTACACTTCTAGTTGTGTATTTCCTGGTGCTAGAAAGAGCTTATATGGTGACAGGGCTATTATGAAGATTTATAGGCTTATCTTTTTAAAGAAAAAAATTAACTATCATTAACAAATGTTTTAATACCAACTAAGTGTGGAATATTATGCTAGGCCAGATTTGATTCATCACTTCAGAGCACTGACAAAAAGTAGTGAGGTGGTATAATAAAGTACTGGACTTGAACTCAGAGAGACCTATTTAAAAGCTTCTTCAGATATATTAAACTGTTTGGTACTGAGCAAATCACTTAAACTTTTAGCCTCTGTCTGTTCATCAGATAAATGGTGATAATATTAAATACAGGTAGTATGAGGGTCAAATGAAGTAGTATTTGAAAAGCACTTTATAATTTAGTTCCTAGTCCTAGTAAACTTCACAGTATTAGTTTCCATTTCTAATTAAAATTCTTGCAAGACCAGGTTTGGTGACTTTTCTTCTTTTTTTGAAGAACAGTTGGAAGCTGAGCTTGGGAGGTACAAGAAAAGGAAGAAAAATTTGAAGATGAGTTACTGTTACTGTTCTTTTAGTTCTCTCTTTTTTTAAAAGGTATATTTATTTTTTAAATTGGTGTCTTGAATTCAGGTCCTCCTGACTTCAGAACTGGTGCTCTATCCACTGCGCCACTTAGCTGCCCCTTGTGTGTTTTTTTTTTTTAACCAACAAGTACAATGACATTTTATAGTCGTAATTCTCATAAAGATTTTGTGTATATGAGAAAATAGTCATAAAGCTTAATTATTACTAATTTTTCTTGGTTACTTTTTTATTTTTGGAGGGAGTCCATAAGATATTAATATTGTCCAAGATTTTTTTTTTCATGCCTTTAATATCTTCCCCAGATCTATGAATTTGAAACCAGAAAGTCCTGCATTTGATTCCTACCTCAGATGCTCACCAGGTTTGGAACTCTGGGCAAGACACTTAGCCATTCTGGGCTCATAGAATAGGGACGTATATGTTTACCAAAAATATTTGTCACTGTGATGGAGATCCACCACATTGTCTGGATTACAAAGGGACAACCAGTAGAATGGTAGAACTCTTTAGAAACTTCTATTTTCAAATTTTCTTTTAATGACTATATGAAGCCCCAGGACCTTGCGGAACCTCTTGCAAGAACCCAAACAAGTTTAATCTATTCATCTGCACAGGGAAGAGCAAGTGGATGAAGAATGTCTATGCCCTAATTTGAACATTGTATGTGTAGCTTATCTGGCAAAATGTGGGTGTGTGTGTCTGTATTATATATTTCTGGGACAGACTTTACAAGATAATAAACTGAACCGAGGGAGGAGAATGGGCTGGATTATTTTTGGAAAATTGTATTTTTTTTGACCAAGTTTTCCATGAAAGCAAAGGTCCATCTTTTCAGTGTTAATGTTTTACCAGAGTTGCTATATGACAGGGAGACATGGAATACCATTTCATCCAAAGAATTAAAAACTAAGTTTAGACAAAAAGCAGTGACAGGCACATAATAGGTATGAATAGGTTGCAACATATAGCCAATAAGGAACCAATTATCAAAGAAGTACTGGAGTGATTTATATCATCAAGAAATTATATGATGGGAAGAGATGATGGATTAGTTTTGTGGCAAGATCAAGAAATGACAAATGGCAAGTATTTTAACATAATTAACATGTAGTGGATATCCTGCCATCTAGGGGAGGGGTGGGGAGTAGGGGGGAAAAATTTGTAACAGAAAGCTTTGAAGAATTACCCATATATATGTTTTGCAAATTAAAAAAAAAAAAAAGAAATGACAAGTGGACAATCACATTGCTTTGCTAGAATTCTCTGTCTTGGGAGAATCAAGGAAGGATTTCCAATGATAAACTTTCAGTAGGCCATAGATAGGGGTCCCCAAGATAGGAAAACATAAAATGATTATGATCTATATCATTGGAAGGAGTTTGTAAATCAATGAAATCACAGATCCATTTGTGTAAATTTTGTTTTTATATTACTCTATTTTTCAATATTATCTCATCCTTTTCTTCAAGAGTGCCCTTACTTATAATGAAGAACAAGAGAGATTAAAAAAATTAAACCAAAATATTTAACTCAGCAGCCAAGTTCAAATTCAAATTATGTGTAGTGTTTCATACCCAAAGCCTTCTACCTCTGCAAAAAAGGCAAATGCATATCTCTTCTTTAGGGTCAAGCTTGCTCATTATAATTTAATAACCTTCACTCTCCATTGTTATTTTATTCTTTCAATCATGCATATTGTTTTTCTGCTTTTGCTTAACTTCATATCAGTTTGTATTTATTAGAGTTTTTTCATGCTTCTTTGTATTCATATCCATTGTTTCTTTGTTGTGTTGTTCTTTTTCAGTTACATTCAACCCTTTCTGACCCAGTGGGCCATACTACCCATGACATTTTCTTGGCAGAGATATTGAAATGCTTTTCCATTTCCTTGGTCAGTGGATTAAGACAAATTGAGGTTAAATGACTGTTTAGGATGACACAGTAAGTGTCTAAGACCACATTTAAACTTAATTTTTCCTGATTCCAAGGCCAGGGTTTTACCTGACTTACCCAGGATCACTAGTAAGTGTTTAAGGCTGAATTTGAAATCTTCTGGATTCCAGACACAGTATTCTATCCACTGAACCTATCTAGCTATTTTATTCTTCAATACTATTTCATTTCATTCATGTCTATTTTATTTAGCCATTCTCCAATATATGGGCATCTATTTTGTTTCCAAGTGTTTTTCTACTATAAAAGATGCTGCTGTAAATATTCTGATATATATATATATAAAACCCTTTCACCAATAAATTGTTTTAACATTACATTTAGAAGTGTTTATAGCTAGAAAACAATCTTGAAATTAAAAATTCCAAATTGAACATTTTTTTATTATCTCTATTGACCATAGTAGTGGAGATATGGAGAGCTTTAGCACTGTCAGTACTCTTAGAATAGCTTCCATGTTAGGGGTGTCAATCAGCAAGAAAACTGTATGTCAAATCTAAGTATAGTCTTTTCATATTAGTAGATGTCGATAGTTATATTTCAGTTTTGATTCAGAAGTTTTTATAAGAACTTATGGTGTATTATGCTAACCATGACTATTAAAAGTTTATTAGAACAAGAAAATCCACTTTTAAAATGTTAGGAAACACAATTTATTTTGACAGTATGAAGTTGAAATCATATAGAAAAACAACAATACAATTAATTGTAAAAAATAAATTGCTCAAGTTAACTAGGCAACCTTTTAGGACTTAATTATTTGGATTTTCAGGATTCTTTTTTGCTTGTATATTTTCAACTCAAGAAAAGTTTTTTCATTTTTCTTGGTGAATCTAGTTTACTTGATGCATCAGAAATGCTTCCTATGTAGGAGGTTTCATGAAAAAGATATTATAAATTGCTAATCTTGAACAATTATAATATATTTCTGATTTTAAATCATAAGAGGAAAGACATTTTTACTTTTTGAAGAATACAATTCAACATTGCTGAAACTATTTAGGAAAACTATTATGTGTTTGTATTCAAGTTTAGCTATTGGTAGGAACTCTTTCTATCCCATACAAATTAATTAATTATTTCTCTTGCTTAAACTTTAAAGAGGAAAAAGCAAAAGAGATTAAAGAAAGATTAAAAGATTTATTAGGCCTCAGTAATTTAATATTATCATATTTATCTTTATTGCTGAAAATGAAAGGCAAAATCATAGGATCATAGATTTTGAATTAGAAGGGAAGTTAGAAGTTATTTAGTACAAATCTCACATTTTTTTAGATTGGGATGATGATGCCTTGAGATATTAAATGATTTTCCCATGTTTTTGTTGTTTTGGTCATGTTCAACTCTTGTGATTCCAGTTCCAGATGCTAGATAGAATACTTTGCCATTTTCTTCTGCAGCTCATTTTATAGATGAAAAACTGAGGCAAAGAGAATTAAGTGAGATGCCCAGAGTCACACAGCTAGTAAGTGTCTGAAGCCAGATTTGAACTTGGAAAGAAGTGTCTTTCAGATTTCTGATCTAGCCTTCAATCCATTGTGCCACCTAGCTATCCTTGCCCAAGATTACCTGTGTAATAGCTGGAAGAACTGTGATTCCAACACAGGTCCTCAGAATCTATAACCAGCATGCTTCCTTTCTACTATACTAGAAATTGTATATAAAAATATCTTTGGTAAAAGAAGTCAGTCTTCTCCTTTGGGGTAGCAGTGGACTTTCATCTGACTTCTCCACCTACAATCTTCATTTAAGGATGGAACTCAAGATTAGCCACCTTTTCAATTTCTACTCAACTGTACTCCTTTGCACATTTCTATGGCTCCCAGATTTCTTCATTTTGTAAGATTCTATCAGTACCCACTGCCCCTGGGGCTTCTCCTTCCTTTTGCCTAAGGAACAGATACCTCTTCTCCCAGAAGATTCAATCATCTCTTCATTTCCCATTCAGCTATATATCTCTGGATTTAGCCATCATGTCCTGGTGCTGGCTATTTCTATCCTATTCCCTGTTTTTGTGCTTCCTTTGTATGTTTTCTTCCTATATTAGATTTTAAGCTGCTGTCTCTTGCCTTTTTTGTAACTTCAGCATTTACCACTGTGCCTGGCTCACATAGTAGGAATGTTTTTGATTGACTTTGCTTTTGTTTTTGCTTTAAGTGAAAACCAAAGAAATGATAGATTTAAGTCTTTTATCCTTTATGCCTCTTGTAGTGGAATAGATGATTTATGTAGCTATGAGAAGTTATATTAGACTGACTTTGCTGCTTAGTTTCTATATGATATCAGACTAGTCAATCTATTTATCTATTGAAGGAAATAGGCATAAAAAACACCTTTTGAATGGTTAATTTGTGCCATGTTGGAAGACTTCACATAGTGAATAATTATGTGCAAATACCATTGAAATAACTGGTCCCTGTCCTTATTAAATTTAATATGGAAGTTCTGATATTGCTTGCTTGTTGCATCTCCTTTATCTTCTGTGTTTTTTTTTCACTGCCACATTAATTTTTTTCTCTTGTTCTTTTTTTGTTACTGTTTTTAGTTCTTCCTCATAAATTTCATTCCCATCAAAAAATTCTCCCTTCCGGAAGCAGAAAGCTGGGAAACAATTTTTACCACCAGTCTTTCTGATAAAGGCTTCATTTCTAAAACAGATAGAGAATTGAGTCAAATGTATAAGAATACTAGTCAGTCCCCAATTGATAAAAGATCAAAGGATATGAAGTCAGTTTCCAGATGGAAGAAAAATATTATGTATCAGTGAAAAAATGCTCTAAATCACATTGATTAGAGAAATGCACATTAAAACAACTCTGAAGTACACCTCACACCTGTCAGATTGACTAATAATGAAGGAAAAGAAAAATGATAAATGTTGGAGAGGATATTGGAAAATTGGAACTCTAATGCATTGTTGGTGAAGTTGTGAACTAATCTAATTATTCTATAGAGCAACTTGGAACTATGCCCAAAGAGATTCAAACCTATGCATACCCTTTGATCCAGCAATACTAATACTGAGCCTATATCCGAAAGAGATCACTAGAAAGAGAAAAGAACTACAAAAATGTGTATAGTAACTCTCTTTGTGATGGCAAAGAATTGGAAATTGAGGAGATACCCATCAATTGGGGAGTGGCTGAACAAATTTTGTTGTATGAATGGAATGGAATACTATTGTTCTATAAGAAATGATCAGCAGGCAAATTTGAGAAAAATCTGGAAAGACTTATATGAACTGATGTTGAAAGAAACAAACAGAACCAGGGGAACATTGTATACAGTAACAGCAACATTTTTCCATGATTGACGTTGATAAGACTTGACTCTTTTCAGCAATTCAATGATGTAAGACAATTCCAAAAAACTCACAGTGGAAAAACTCCAGAGAAAAAACTGGAGTCTGAATGCAGAGTGAAGCTTATGATTTTCAGAGTTTTAATTTTTTTTTCTTTTTCATGGTTTTTCCTTTTGGTTCTGATTCTTCTTTCAAAATATGACAGATGTGGAAATATTTAACCTGTATCAGTTTTCTTCCTATCTTGAAGGGGTGGGGAAAGAGAAAGGGGGTGGGGGAAAGGAAATCTAAATTTTATAAAAATAAATGTTGAAAACTATCTTTACATGTGATTGGAAAAAAAAAATACTACAAAGTGGGAGGGGAATTTTTCCTTCTAACAAGTATAGTCAAGCAAACAAATCTCTACTTTATATATGAAGATATATATCTTCTGCACTTATAACCAATCACCTCATAGTCAGTCTTCTGTACTTGGTCATTGCAATAATTGTATGTTCAGTGATGAAGGGAGAGGCCTGTGGGATCTGAACCACAACATAGCATTTTCATGTTCTCTGTTGATGTTTGCTTGCATTTTGTTTTCCTACTCAGGTTTTTTTTTTTCTTGTACAGCAAGATAACTATAAATATGTATATGTATATTTGATTTGTCATGTATTTTAACATAATTAACATGTATTAGACTACCTGCCATCTAGGGGAGGGGGTGGGGGAAGGAGGGAAAAATTTGTAACAGAAAGCTTTGCAAAGGTCAGTGTTGAAAAATAACCCATGCATATGTTTTGCAAATAAAAAGCTTTAATAAAAATAAAAAAATAATTATAGTTAAGTATTATGCTGCAGTTTTTTTTAAGGTGTTTTCAGTCATTTTTTTTTTTCAGTTATTTCTAACTCTTTGTGATCCCATTTGGGATTTCCTTGGGAAATATAACTGGAGTGGTTTGCTATTATTTCCTTTTCTAGCTTATTTGACAAGAGTGGTTTGCCATTTCCTTGTCCAGTTCATCTGAGGGATTGGAATCTGAGGTAAACAAGATTAAATGATTAAGTCACCCAACTAAGAAGTGTCCAAGGCTACATTTGAACTCAGGAAGATGAGTCTTTCTGACTCTGATACTCTATACACTGGGCCTCTTGTTTCTCCTCACTTTGCATGAGTTCATATAAATGCTCCCAAGTTTTTCTGAATCCATCCTTTTTGTCATCTCTTATTGGTTCAATAATTTATCATATTTATATGCCATATTTGTTCAGCCATTTCTTAGTTGACACCTCTATTTATAAGTAGTGGTTTTTTCGTGGTGGGTTTTTTTTGTTTTTGTTTTTTCAACAAAACACTACTATAAATATTTTTATGCTTATGGATCTAGTCTTCTTTGAACTCTTTGGATGACTTCCCATAGAAGACAGCTTAATGACTTTGTTAAAAATAATTTACACATAATTCTATTTTAAACTCTTTTCTATCTGTGCAATTGAATATGATCATATATTAAATAGTAAACCTTTCCTCTCAATTTTGAGATTCCAGTTTTGCTTTTAAACACACACACACACACACATCCCTGAGTAACTGAATACAATAGTAAAACCCCAGTGTATCTTATCAAGGTATTTTAATGAAATTTTTTTCCAAGGATTATCAAGCTACAACAGAGGAAGGCCCTAGGTATGAAAATATGTAATGTTGCAATTCACTTGTCATCCCTACCTCCTTTAGTTGTTTACTAAGAAAAGGGAAAAACCCAAAAGAGTGAAAGATAGTCTTGATATACCTTAGTTATATAGATTTTTATTTTTGCCAGATAAAACATGCTAGAGAATTTTATATTATGACATGTACAAGCACTCGGGGCATATAGAAAAAAACATTTTTTCCAACATTTTATTTTCTTATTCCTCTCAAATAATTGAGATAGCCTTGAAGGTTTTGAATACTTTCACAAACATTTTCTCATTAAGTATTACAACGACTGCCCCTATATAATTCACATTTTAACAGGTAGAAAACTGAAATCCAGGTTAAGAGATTTACTAGAATCACACAGCAGCAATATTCAGGTCTTCTGCCTCAGTGGTTTTATTAGTAACCTCATTTTTGCTGGTCTTGTTCACTCTGCTGTGATAAAGAGCATCTGTTGCATGTTTTTGTTACCTTTAGAACTCAAATTTAATGTTGCAATTATGCCCCCAATGCATAGTACAAGTCCTGTGGGCTCTATACCCAAATGTGCTAAAGTCAGTGCTGCAGAGCTAATAAGAAAATAAAAGTGTTAGTTAAACTTTTTGCCAGAATGTATGTAGTCACTATCATGTTAGATAAACTTTGTGCCAGAGTGTATATAGCCACTGTCAGCCAGGAGATCCTCAAAGATCTGAAATAACAAAGGAGGCAGATGTCAGTGATGAATTATTTCAGGCTGGTGTGTTTATTTTCCATACCAGCCACCATGAAGGACAGAGTATTGGAGGTGATGTCAAGATCTCACTATCCTCAGTTTCTTCTGACAGTAACATCTAAAGTCCCAGCAGTTTCTTTGTTGGTTTTCAGAGAGGGTGACCAAAGTAGAAAGGTTTACAGCAGTATAGTAGAGAGTATAATACCCTCATACCACTATCTGACACAATGAAAGGTAAGATTCATTTTGAATACTTTAGTTTTAAGAATTTTATGCTGTACGGATTTTATGATACTATAGATTTCATGTGCTATGAAAAGTTAATATTGTCTGAAATAACTTTTTTATTTTGGAAATGTTAGTATAGAAGGTCCCAGAATTCTAGGGACTTATTAGCAAGGAAAAAATATTTTGCATGTTACCAATTTTATTTTGCATACTGCATTTTATGGGTTATTTCATGGTTACTGTATTAGGAAAAGTACATGTTGTCAGAATTAATGGTTTATTATAAATAACTGAAAAAATATTTTCAGCCATCTCTAATGAAAACTTAAATTTGCTGATTACAGGAACCTAATACCTTATTTTCCATAGGTTCAATGTATATTCATGTTTTTGATTTTTGCACTGTTTTCTAGGAATGTTAACTCTTGTGAAAGTTGAAGATTTATGATAAGTCTACCCTTGGTCACACAGCTAATAAGTGGCCAAAACCAGTAGTTGTGACAAGACCTTCAGAATTTAGTTCTTAATATATACAACAAAGCAGATGTCTACTTACATATGACTTTCAAATTTATATATCTAGGCCTGACCTCTGACCACCCACCCTGCTTACTACTTGTGTGATTTTGGGTAAGTCACATCACTTTCCTGGGTCTCACTTTAATTACTTATAAAAAGAGGGGATTAGACAAGATAATTTTCAAGGTCTCTTTCAACTTAATCTTACAGCTCTTTGACCCTTTCTTTGGAATTGTAAATCATATTGTCTATATTTTCACTTGGATGATTTGATAAGAACAATATTTACCATGTAAACAAGACCAATTTTTCCTTAAAAGGTTATTCTTTAAAATAGTATTTGATAATTACAAATAGGAACTGGCGTTTACATAACTCTTTAAAGTTTGCAAAGTGCTTTATATCTTATTTCAGTTGATCTTCAAAACAATCCTGTGAAGCAGTTATTATCTCTACAATTGAAGAAATGAAGGCACAAAGAGGTTAAGCTACTTTCTTAGAATCACAGAGCTAATAAATGTTTGAGTTTCTTTCCAGGCCCATCATTCTCTATCACTTAGCTGCCAAAATTATTGTATTTGGTTATGAAGCCTTTTGAACTTTCGTTTTCTTCTATATACTCAAAAAAAGTTTTGAGTGCCCGTTTTTCATCTTTTTCTACCTCTTAATTCACTCCTTTATAACAAGCCCAGTAACTTACTGCATTGGTCATATATGAAAATGTCGGTTTTGTACTTCTTGTCTATCCACTGAATGCCAAGAAGTGAGTATATTGTTTCCTTTTCAGTCTTTTAAAGTGATGATTGGTCACTGCATTGATCAAAATTCTGTAGTCATTTGGAGTTGTTTTCTTTTGCATTATGTTTTGCTTTAGACGCATCTTAGCTGTGTGATCCTGGACACATCATTTAATCTGTTTGACTCAATTTCTTCAACTTTAAAATGGGAATGATAATAGCACCTACCTTGCAGGATTGTGCAGAAATGCAATAATATTTGTAAAAAGCATTCAGCACAGGGCTTTGGTACATTGTAGGCACTTTATAAATAATTATTCCCTTCTTTTCTCTCCCCCTTATTGTATTCATTGTGCAAATTGTCTTCTTGATGTTGCTTATTTCATTCACTTATCAGTTTGTGCAAGTCTTACTAGGTTCCTCTAAATTTGTTATGTAGTCATTTTAGAGCACAATAATGTTTCATTACCTTCAGACACTGCAGTTTCATCAGTCATTCCCCATTTGATGGGTACCCATTTTGCTTCAGATTCTTTGTTACTATAAAAGTTTTTATACCCATGCTATCTTTACCTTTGTCTTTGATGTTTTGGGTGTAATAAACCTATTGATGTTATCCATAGGTGAAAGACTCAGTTTTTAGAGCTTTTTTTGTACATAACTTTGCATTATATAGGATACTTTTTTATATATTATTTCCTGATGCTTTCCTGATCAAACTGATTTATATTTCCACCCAAAGAATATTAGTGTACCTATTCTATGTTAGCCTCTCCAACTATTGCCATTATCATTTTCTGTCATATTTGCCAACACAGTGGATGTAAGTTGGGGGTTTTGTCTTTCAGTTGACAATAATATTCAAGTCTGCTATACGGAATCAAAGAATTTAGAGTTGAAAGAGATATTAAAGGCATGGTATGGTTGGTGGTGATGAAAATTAGAGAGGTGGAGTGATGGTTCCATAGAATTGGTATAGCTGGAGAACATTTCCTCCCAACACGAAGGTGCATAGTAAAATTGAATGAGCAAAGGGTTGATGAACGTGGAATCAAATCAGAGAGAATGGGATGATTTTGTGGAACATTACACTGGGCTAGGGTAAAATCTGAAAAATTCTTCCACTATAGATTATTTTGTTGTTTTTGCCTCCATCATTATCATATTTTAGAACATTAACTATATACTGACAAATTATTTTGTCTTTTTTATTATTCTTCTTTTCATCAAATACTTAGGTCATTGCAACCTTTTTTCTGGGAAACAGTTTATCTTACATTGAATATATTTTCCATCCTTTTTGAGGGAGGCATTCTAAATCCTTGTTGAGGTTTAGTAACTTCCCTATTCTTATCAGAATCACACTTAGCATTCCGTAGATGACTAACCTTATTTTTTCATATCAAATCTTGTTATGACTTCAAAGTCAACAAGTTATACCTTACTTGAATATAGTCTGTATTGTACTGGGCATTTATTATATTTAACTTATTTTCCTCATAACCTCTCTGTTAATAGAAAGTATGGTAGGAGGGATAGCTAGGTAGAATAGTGGATAGGCACTGAGCCCAGAGTCAGGAAAACTGACTGTTCAGGCAGTTCAAATCTGGCCTCAGATATTTACTAATTGTGTGACCCACAGTAAGGAGTTGACTTTTGCCTGCCTCATTTTCCTTAATTATAAAATGGGCATAATTATAGCTGCCCATTTTTGTGGATAACCATAAATCAATAATTTCCTTTTTCCTCTCCTTATTTCCCTGATCTCCTGACATTGGTCTCTTCTCTGAAGGTTTTATGTTGAATAGGCCACTATGGGTTTTGAGGGTCCCTGTGATCCCACTTTAGAACATTTTTACATAAAGAGGTTTAAGGAAATAGGTAGTTTTTCCACAGAGTTGCAGAGGTTAGATTAAATATTTGGTTATTGTAACAAAATGAAGAAGAAATTAGATAACCTGTGTTTGGAATGAAACTCTTCTAGAATGTAGTGGAAAGAACACACTAGGTTTTAAGTTCTGTTAATAGCTGTATGATCCGAGTAAATTAATCTATAAGCCTCAGTTTCCTCATATGTACAATGGGCATAATAATGCCAGTACTACCTAATTTGTAGGGATGTTATGAAATCACATGAAATATAATGTGTATAGGTACTATGTACATTATATGCTATGTAAATGTTGGTTACTCTTATTTGTTATTAAAAGTATTGTAACTTGGAAACACTTCTCTTTACCTCCAATATATATTTGGTGTTTAAATGAAAAGATAGGAAGTAAAGGATAGTATTAAAGCATTAATATTGTTTCTTTGAGAACTGACTATACATCTGTGTTGTTATTGAAAGATTTTACAAAATACTAATGCAACTATAAACTGCATTAATTGAAATGAGGTTCAAATTTGAGGACTTTAACAGTGAAAAGATTTCATCAGTCTCTCCTCATTTAAATTTCTTAATTTGGTAGCGAATGCCTCTTCAAATGAGATCTGAACTGGGGAAAGGAAAAGGCACCTCTAGGCAATGTCCAAGGTCAGTTATCTCCCAATCTTTGACCAAATTGGTGCAATGGTGATGGTCCAAACATAGATGATCTGGAAGCTCCAAAGATGACTTCTTCCCTTTCCTTTTTATAAAAAAATATATAGAGAGAATATTTCTTATATTTTCAGGGTTCCAACATGAATATTGTAAAGATGCAATTTGCTGTATTTATTTCTAGATCTCTACTTTGGTATACTCAACTAATTGAGGTGGATAAAACTGTATCTCCAATGTTTCCTGAATTACTTCTAGTTAGCTAATAATAGAATATGGAGAGTTTCACCTATTGAAAGATGCTTTAAGGCTTTTTGTTGGTATTATTAGAAAAAGAAGAAGTAGTCTCAATTTTAGGAGTGAAAACAAAAAGCAAGAGGAAAATTAAAACTTATAGGATTGCTTCCAACTAATTGCAGAATTCCCAGAGTGCTCATATTTGCCTGTAACTGACAAGTACCAAGAGAATTTCTCTTTGAGTTATTTTTCTATGTGAGGAATCAAAGTATTATAGAATGCAAAGAATCCTAATAAGGAGATAGAGGTCTTATTAATTAAAAGCTATTTGAAATCTGCATATGTATGTAGACTATAGCAAACAATACTGATTTATATTCTTTAAAGTAAGAAAGAATAGCTCTTGCAATTTTAAAATTCTCAGAACAAAACTATGCTATATGAAGGTTGATAGAAACCATAATTTAATACATCCTATAAAAATCTGTCTCTAATACCCTATCCCCTATTTGTTTTCACCAGAACATATTAAATTACTTGTATCCATAATTATACTATTTAGAGGATACTCTAAAATATATGTTTTAAAAATTCAGAGATTAAGTTCTTGCATACAGTATTTATCCTAGGACCCTCATAAAGATGGTTCTATCTGTTTTAAAGGAGACATTGTCCTGAGTGTTTAAACTAGGCATAACTTAAGAATGAAATAGCTGAAGTGATGTTTCTATGGTATGATTAAATGTAAGCTTCTTCAGAAGTGTCAGCGAGGTACTATAATATGAGTTAAAATAAACACCTCTTTTTACTTTTATTGGTTTATAAAAAAAAATTCCACTGTGTCCCACACAAATTAATTTCATAATGTGTGTCTGTTGCATTTTACTCTTGAGAGCAAATATAAAATCCCTTGGGCATTTAAAGCTCTTCACAAGGGATTTGGAAAGCACGTTTGATATATTGATTGTGACTAGAGTGACTGCTCTCTGTCATTTAAGTTAGTCCAGTGCTTGCTATGATTGATGCTTTCCTACCTTTTCAATATTAGCCTACTTGCTGTTTCTTATTTCTGATAATCCATCTCTATGTCTTTGTACTTGGTGTATTCCCCATACTTGGAATACTTCCAGTCTCAACTTCCTACTTGTAGAATCCTCTATTTCCTTTAAGACTCTGCCTTCTCCTTTATGAAGTCTTTCCTTCCCTTCCCAGCTACCATTGCCAATCCTTTTAAGGTTACCTTCTATTAACTCTGTATTTATTTTGTAAGTTCTGTTTTATGTATGTTATCTCCCTGTTGAATGTAAGCTCCTTTAGGGCAAGTACTGCATTTTTGCTTTTTTTTGTTTCTTCAGTGCTTTGTCCTTAGTAATCACTTAGATACATTTTTGTTGATTAATTGATTGAAGTAGTTTTGTGGTCCATATTTTCAATTTCTACCAGAAATTTTTTTTGCAATTTCATCTGTTGTTTTTCTTTATTGGAATTAAGTCATTGCTCATTTGTTTCCTTATTTGTTGAGTTGGTTTCCTTCCTAATACTTAAAGATGATCTTCATATAATTCTGTATTTCCCTTGGTAACTAAGTTGTTATAGGAATAACTATAAATTAGTATGTATAATGTTAGATGTAAAGTTGTATTCTAATTATGAACATTGATTATCTTTCTACCTAAGTACTATAGGGAGAATTGATATTTATATGTTAATGAATTTTTAGCATGATATATATTTTGTCTGGAAGAATTTGACTTCTGCTTTTGGACTTTATTCTTAAGTAGTTTTGTTGAGGTTGGGAAGGGGATCCCAAAAGTTTGGGGCCACAGACTGATTTCATGAGGTATCAAAAGAATTTGAAGGCTTGAACTCATTTCCTAGTCAAGGGGCAAAGTTTTATTGTAAGTGCAATGCCATTATAAGCAGGCTAAGTTCCAAAAGAAATTAGCAAGGAAACAGAAGCAAAGAGACACATTTATTCAGCTTTCTATCTATGGCTCATAGGTAGGGCCAGGGAGTAGTCTCCCGAATTTGGTTCTCACTGACCAGATTATCAGCAGTGAATTGAGGAGTGGTCTATTCAGAATCTGACAGATTGTTGTTCTTAGATTGGGGGTGTGGGAAGTCCCTGAAGCAGATTCTGAAGCCAAAAGATTTAGGACTACTGATTTATTGTTAGAACAGAAGCCCCTCTAAAATCAGGGGACCACAAAATTATTGCTATATTACATCAGTTTGACTTGTGATAAGTCAGGGGCTTTCCAAAATCCATGAACTGTGACTAGATCAGAACTTGGTAGAAAAGTCGTTCCTCTGACATATTCTGGCTATGTGAACAAGTCTTTTAATCTCTACCTAAGTATATAATTTGCAGATAAGGATGCTTATATGTCTTGATAGAGGGAGCTTTCTCATGGAAAGCTCTATACAGTGATTAAATCAAAGATCTGGATATGTATATGTGTTGGGGATGGGGGAGGGCAGTATGAATGAGAAATTTATAATTGAATTTGATAGAGGGAAATGCAAACTTGACAATGGAAAAATTCAGTGTCAATGGATTTCTGTATGTGAAGCATTGAATCTATTTCTTTATTTTTGTATATTTCAAATTTAAAATAGTATTTCCAACAAAGATTTGCTGGTCCGTGTCCTCTTCTGAAATGTGCTAATATAGTAGAAAAAGTACCCTGAATAGATACAGAAAAGGCTTTTGACAAAGTACAACATTCTGTTATGCTAGAAACCAACAAACTATAGGTGTAGAAGGATCTTTTTAATCAAAAGAAAGCATCATGTACAATGGGGATACATTAGAATTTCTTCCAGTAAATACAGAAGTGAGAAGGGGATGCCCACATTCCTAGTTACTATTGATACCTTTCTGGAAATGTCAGCAACAGCAATAAGACAAGAGAAAAGAATTACAAGTATAAAGATAGGGAAAGAGGAATTAAAAGTATCTCTGTAAAATGATAGTTTACTTGGAAAATCCTGGTATAAGAAACAGAAACTCTGCTGACTCATTGATGAATGCAGGAAAGTTTTATTTTACATTCTAGCAAGAATGGGTGCCTAGGGGCAACTAGGTAATGCAGTGGATGGAGCACCAGCCCTGGAGTCTGGAGGACATAAGTTCGAATGTGGCTTCAGACACTTAACATTTCCTAGCCGTGTGACTTTGGGCAAGTCACTTACCCCCAGTTGCCTCAAAAAAAAAAAAAAAAAAAAAAGAATGGGTGCCTAGTTGAGTAGACACACCTTTCAAACTCCAAAGACAGCATTTTATTTCTTGGCCTACAGCATAAATTCCTCCTCTAATTTCCCATTAATTGGATGTTATTAAAGTTACTGGATTTGAAGCAATCCCTGCCCCCAAGGAGCTTTTAAATTACATTCTAGAAGGAAGAAGATAACTGTGGAGGACTAGGGCAAAGAACCAGAGGTTCTTTTCAAATCTTAGCCTACCACCCCTGATTACAAAAGTCAGTCCCTACCCTCAAGAAGCTTACGGTTTTTTGTTTTTGTTTTTGTTTTTTTTTGGTGGGTAACTTCCACCATTGATTATTCCTTGATGTGCTAATGAGTTTCAATTTTTAAATTTGTTTCATTTTTCCAATTTAATTTTCATAACTGGAAATCAGATACTTCTCTCTTTCTCACACTGGGGGATCAGCAATGTTGCTAAATGAGACAATTAGTAATTTCAGCAGTGGCAGGCTACAAAATAAATCCTCAAGAATCAATTTCATTTCTATGTAATAGTAACAAAAACAAACAACAGAAATTCTCATTCTAAATATCAATATAGTGCATAGATTATCTGGAGATTGACCCACTTGTGTAGAATTGAGTGAAGATATTCTCATGGGAATATAACCTTAAACTATACCTTAATTGTAACTTAAGACTTTATAATAACATAGAGCTATCTTGTTTCCTATCACCTCTTAATTAGCAGTTTAAAAACCTATTTTTTATTCTCTTATTGCTGGGTTAGATTTCCTCACTTAGAATTTAAGTCTCTATTCCACCAAGCTGGTAGCAGTGGGGGCTTCTGCGTTGAGGCTATTTAATCTTGTTTTTTGCAGTTTTTATTTTGCACTCCTTTTAGTGACAAACACCTTGTAAGATGGGAGATGCCTTTTCTCAGGAGATCTATAAACCCCCTTTTGCTTTTTCTTACTTGAGAGTCTCTTGTTTTTTGTGGTCGATACTGGCCCACACACATTGAAGTTTATATAGATTTGATTACATAGTGCGTTTTAAAGATATAAAGAACAACTTAAGTAGCTAGAAGAATATTCAGTGCCCATGGCTAGGCCATGCCACTATAATAAAAATGATACTACCAAAATTAATTTACACTAACTTTTGAATGTACTACCAAACAAATTACGTAGGAGATACTCTATAAAACTTGATAAAAATAATAATAATAGAAAAGCAAAAAGTTCTGGAATATCAGGTGGAATTATGTAAAGAAGTAGCACTGAAGGGGGAAATGCACTTGTAGACCACAAAATACATTATGTGGATATTAGAAAGAAGTCCTTCTTGGTCTTTCTGTTTTGTTCCCTGCTGTTGTCCAGTTTATTCACTCCTCTTGGAGTTCTGCTATTTAAGATGTTTGAGAAGCAACTAATCTCTTTAGTTATGGTTGTCTTTCTAAAAATATTTTTAATTTTTTATTACTGAACATCTATTTTGTATGGTTAAACTCAAATTTACAAGATAGGTTACCTTGAGCTGCAACTTGAGCTCCAATGTTCTTTGGAACACAATTTTCCATTCTTCTAGTGAATGTAGAATTATCTTGTCTGGATGTATAAAAAATTTGAGATAGAGTTTCTGGGTAATTAATCATTTTATTAATCATACTAGCAGATAATTTTAAAAATCAGTCAGTGACACTCTTGAGTGCCATAGATCCTCTCATAAAACCCATTCAAAGCTTACGTACCCTTGGAGGAGTAGGTGTTCCTGAGGGTGATAATCAACTCTGATAAACAATTAATGAGAAAGAATGAGTATTATAATGAAAGGTAGACCTATTCTGTGAGAGGCTGAGGGATCTGACTGATCATCTGACTACTGTTAGCCTCAGGCAGTCTAGACAAAAGATCTGCCCCTACCCAACCCTGAGCAGAATATAATAGGCCTGAACTCATTTTAGATCAAATCTTTATAAAGATCTCTAGTTAGGTAGGGGCTCCCATTTTGGATTAAAAAGTTTGGATCCCATGAATTTGGGCAATCTTATCCATAACATCCTTCAGAGACTAAATAAACTATAGGTTTCTGAAAAAATCCTGATCCTAACTTGATAAATGATTATTAATGTAAGATATGAGAGAAAAAAATCATCTCTCACACCTTATTTGAATGACCTTTACTTTGTGTTTTATGGTCTTTTCCCAATGGTTTGTGTATTTTTAAAATTAAATTGCTAAATTTAACCACTGTGTCTTGGAGTTTTTAGCATTGGTTATTTTTTTCTGGAAGTAATAAGTGAATTCTTTGAATTGAACTGTCGTTTTCTACATTCAAAAGTTCTGGACATTTTTTCTTCTATTATTTCCTTCAATGTGGTGTAAAGGTTTTTTTCCTTGTTGGATTCTCCTGGGAGAGGTGCAGGATCTTTAGAATGTTTCTATATGCAAATTGTCTTTTAGATCCATATTTTGCTTTCATGGAGCATATTTTTCTTGTAATGTTTATGATTTTTGCCTCTCTTCTAGGTTGTCCTTCGGGTCTGTGAATTCAGTTTCTTTTTTGTTTCTTTGGTGAAATTTGCTATTGTTCAAGTTTTTCTGTTCTCAGTATTTTTTGCTGTTGAAGATTAAATTCTGCTTTCATAATTCTCATTTTTCTTTTAAACTACTCGGGAACAGTTTGTTGTAGTTCCCTATTTTCCTTAAATTCCATAGGCTCCTCTGTCTCATGAAGTACTTAATCATTTTCCTTAATTTTTCACTATTCATAGATTCTAAACTTTACTAGATCTGGTGACCATATCTTTCTGTTACTGATTTTTTCTATTGATGTTTGAGGTCCTTGAGATTTCCCTGCCTCGTTTTCCTTATTTTCCACTTTCTAACTCCCCTAACTCTAATTGTGGTTTCCTTGGGACTGGATCTCAAAGCATCTCAGCTTCCACCCATATATGGTCATACATGATTCACCAGCCTAGTGTCTCAGATAACTTTAGGTCTGAATTGGCCCCAGCTAAATATTGTGCTTTTCACTCAGGCTTGGTGCTAAGTGAGCCTGAGGATCAGTATCAGTTTCTGGATTGGAGGTTGGGGGGGCATTCCTCCTTCAGTCCAATGAGAAAGGTGACTGGTCTAGGCTGCCTATGTGCTCAGTTATGACTACAAATCCCAGTGTTTCCATGCCTTGCATTGTCACTTGGAACTACAGGTCAGGAGTTGGGTGGCACCAAATGTGGAAAACAGCTTTGAAAAGAGCTCAGCAGCCCTCATACCAGAGTCCTAGTCTTCTCTGAACACCTGTCCATTCCCAGAGGAATGCTTGCTGTTTGTTAGCAGATCCTAACACATGTTTTGGTATCTCTGGTGACTTGCTTGTAGTAAGTTTAAATGTTTGTTGCATTTGTTCTATCCAGTTAGGAATGGAGTTCACAGATAAAAGTGACTGATTTCACCTCTTCACCAAGCCTTCCTAGATCCTCATTGTTATCTAGTGGCTATTTGAAGGAAACTAACCCCACAGCTTTTGACTATCACCTTTCTTCCTTTATACAGAGATTGTGCACATGTATTTTATTCCTCTATACTTCATAGTTCAGACTTAGCTAATTTTGTCTGCTTACTTGCCATTACATACAGGTTTTCTATCCCTACCTTTTCCTACCTTGAGGAGAAAAGAGACACCCTCCATCCCGACTCTCACCCCTCCCCTTATCTCTTACTCTGACCTAACTCTGAGAGAACTCTTCCCTGAGACCAAATTCCTAAGGATTATCTACCTGAACTCATTTCTCTCATAAACTTCCACCCAATCATACCATTCACATCTCAGTGACTTTGTTCAAATCCCATTCTTTGTCCCCAATTGCCCACTCCAATATTCTCATCTCCTTCAACTCAATCTTCTCAATCTCCCATTCTCTTTACTCAAACCTACGGTTATCTCTGCTTAGTAGGTTACAAATAAGTTATCTTAAATCTTTTCTTTTCCCACTCTTCTGGCCATCATTGAAACTCATTCATTCTAAGTCATAGTTTAAGTGGAGGAGTTGGAATACTCCTTGCTCACAATCACCACGTTCTAGTCTCCCTCTGTCACTATCACTCAGTCACCTCTCTACCTTTGAGGTTCACTCAGTCCATATATAGCACATCATTAAAATTCCAGTAACAATTATATGCTGAGCCTCCTCTTTAGAATTAGTTCAAAGAGGGAATAATATGTGTACACATTCAGTTGGGTCTAGAAATTTATCTTACCTAATAGGCTAGTAAAAACAAGAAGAAGGTAAGAAAACTGGGGAGAGGATATAATAAAAGGGAGAACAGATTAAGGGGACTTAAAAAGACTTTGTAAAAATATATTTTTTAAATGTGTGTAAGTTCCTTTTAAAAAATGAGACTTGCTATTAAAAGCAAAATCTTTGGCAAGCCTGAATTTGAAAAATATCACTTTATATATAATTTTATGCTCATGGGATTTCATTTCAGTTTTATTTATGTTTCTGAATTTTTACAAATCTTTAAGTTAAAACTTCAGTTTATACATTTATAGAGAATGTTGTAGTCCTTTGTTAATATGCAATGATAAATTTATGCAGTACTTTGAGTTTGGGAGTAAAGTAAATCAGAAGGAAAAGTTTCAAATCCTATTCATAGAGTCCAAATTAAAATTTTAAAACATAATTTTAATTCCAAGAAAAGATTTGTTAGGATTAAAATTTGACATCTTGGAGATGCCAATTATTACAAAAGAAAGCCTATGTCTCAGATCATTTGATAAAAGATTGGAGAAGAAAAAGAAAAACAGCAAATTCAATACAGCTAAAAAAAAAAGACACTGTATCTAATATTTTATACCTGGACCTGTACCTTCACAAAGGAATGGAAGAAACCTTGTCATATATCTTTTCTTTGGAATCAAGCTTATTCTTTGCACTACCACAATATTTGTTTGTATCTATTTACATAGTTATCATTTTGTATATTGTTTGCTTGGTTCTGCTTATTCACCATCAACATTAACCAGTACTTAAGTGTTTCTATTGTGTCAGGCACTGTGCAAAAAAGGTCCCTACCTTCATTCTTTGTGTCAGCATTGCATGAAATGATGCAAATAAACATTATATGTATCCGTTAATGCAAATCTTTCCATGCTTCTCTAAATTAATCCTCTGTCATTTCTTTGCATTTTATTGTATTTTAATTTAAATTTAAAATGTATGTTCCTATTTCATTCTGCTTGCTTTTCAAAAAAGTATATATTATATGTTAAATTAAAAACTGTCCTCCTTGGGGGGGTGGATCCAAGATGGGGAACTGCAGACAACGTTCTATGTAAGCTCCTGAGACCTTCCCTCAGACACAAACTGAGCCTCTGAACTGGTTCTGGAGTGAGGGCGCCAACATACACTTGGACTACAATGCACTTCTATCAAATACCTACTTTGAAAGAATTTCTGAGGTCAGTTTTAGACGGGCAGGGGATCTAGCAGCTCCCGGCGCTAAGACGCCAGTGCGCAGCCTGGGTGCAAGTCCGGGGCTGGGAAGGACCAGAAGATTTTAGGCTGCCAGGAAGTCCCTGAGAGACGCTTGGGCCACTTTGCTCTGCTTGCGGGCAGGTGCTTTGGCAGGTCTATCTTTGATAAAGGGTGGATTGAGAGCAGCTGAAAGTGTGGTCCTAGTGCGGATCTAGCCAGATCAGCCCCAGACCAGAAGTCAACTGGGCAAACTGCCCCAGGGCAAATTGAAATCCCGTCTGCTACTGCTGCCCCTGCTGCTGCTGAGGCTGCAGAATTCCCTCCTGGTGACTGATACCTCAGCTAAACATCATGAGCAAGAAGAGAGCTCTCACCATAGACAGCTTTTACGTAGAGAAACTAGAGCAGTCCCCAGATCCTGAGATTCTGAAAACAATCCCAGATAAAGCCACAAAGGTGGACTTAAGCTGGTCTCCCTTTCAGAAGGCTTATCTGGAAGATTGCATAAAGAATCTCAAAAGAGAGCTAGAAGAAGATTGGGGAAATAAACTGAGAGCAGTGCAAGAAGGAAATATCGCCCTGCAACAGAGATGTGAAAAATTGGAAAATAAGTCTGGTGAATTGGAAAAAGACAAAAAATCATTGAAAAACAAAATTAGTGAATTGGAAAAAGACAAAAATTCACTGAAAAACAAAATTAGTGAATTGGAAAAAGACAAAAATTCACTGAAAAACAAAATTAGTGAATTGGAAAAAGAAAAAATTCACTGAAAAACAAAATTGGTGAATTGGAAAAAGTCACCAACTCACTGAAAAATAAAATTAGTGAATTGGAAAAAGACAGCAATTCACTGAAAAATAAAATTGGCAAATGGAAAAAGAATGCAATGAACCAAAAAATTCAATTGGCCAGTTACAAAAGGAGCTAAAAAAGATAACTGAAGGAAATAATACCTTAAAAATTAAAATTGAACAAATTGAAATGAATGACTTCAAGAATCAGTCAAACAAAAACAAAAAAATGAAAAAATAGAAGAAAATATGAAATATCTCCTAGGAAAAACAACTGACTTGGAAAACAGATCCAGGAGAGACAATCTAAGAATTATTGGACTCCCTGACAGGACTGATTGGACTGTTAGAGAGAGGTGGTCATCAAAAATAAAATACTGGGGAGGGGGGAAGGGAATAAGGGGAAAGGGAAGAGAAAAATATAACTTTGGGTAAATAAGATGGCAGGAAATATAGATATAATCATTTTAACTGTGAATGTGAATGGGATGAACTCTCCCATAAAATGGAAATGGGTAGTGGACTGGATTAAAAGCCAGAATCCTACAATATGTTGTTTACAAGAAACACATTTAAAACATAGAGATACATACAGAATGAAGGTAAAGGGCTGGAGCAGAATCTTTTATGCTTCAAGTGAACAAAAAAAAGCAGGCGTAGCAATCCTTATCTCAGATAAAGTAAAAGCAAAAATAGATCTAATTAAAAGAGATAAGGAAGGAAACTATATTTTACTAAAGGGTACCATAGACAGTGAAGCGGTATCAATACTAAACATATATGCACCAAGTGGCATAGCATCCAGATTCCTGGAGGAGAAACTAACAGAGATGCAAGGAGAAATAGACAGTAATACTATACTAGTGGGGGATCTCAACCTTGCTCTCAGAATTAGATAAATCAAACCACAAAATAAATAAGAAAGAAGTTAGGGAGATAAACAAAATGTTAGATAAGTTAGGTATGACAGCTCTCTGGAGGAAATTGAATGGTGATAGAAGAAAGTATACTTTTCTCAGGGGTTCATGGAACTTATATGAAAATTGATCATGTGTTAGGGCATAAAAACCTCAAAATCAAATGTAGAAAAGCAGAAATAGTAAATGCATCCTTCTCAGATCATGATGCAATAAAACTCACATGTAATATAAGGCCAGGAGAAAATAGACCAAAAGTTAATTGGAAATTAAATAATCTAATCCTGAAGAATGAATGGGTGAAAGAGCAAATTATAGACACAATCGATAATTTCATCCAGGAGAACGACAATAATGAGACAACATACCAAAATTTGTGGGATACGGCCAAGTGGTTATAAGGGGTAACTTTATATCTCTAGATGCTTATTTGCATAAAAATAGAGAAAGAGAAGATCAATGAATTAGGGTTACAATTAAAAAAGCTAGAAAAAGAGCAAATTAAAAACCCTCAATCAAATACCAAATTGGAAATTCTGAAAATGTGAGATTAATAAAATTGAAAATAAGAAAACTATTGAATTAATAAATAAAACTAAAAGTTGGTTTTATGAAAAAACCAACAAAATAGATAAGCCTTTAGTTAATTTGTTCAGAAAAAGGAAAGAGGAAAATCAAATTGTTAGTCTCAAAAATGATAAGGGAGAACTTTCCTCCAATGAAGAGGAAATTACAGTAATAATTAGGAGTTACTTTGCCCAACTTTATGCCAATAAATTCAATAACCTAAATGAAATGGAGGAATATCTACAAAAATATAGATTGCCCAGGTTAACAGAAGAGGAAATAAATTATTTAAATAGCCCCATTTTAGAAAAAGAAATAGAACAAGCTATTGATCAACTCCCTAAGAAAAAATCTCCAGGGCCAGATGGCTTTACATGTGAATTCTACCAAACATTCAAAGAACAATTAATTCTAATACTATACAAACTATTTGAAAAAATAGGGACAGAAGGTATACTACCAAATTCCTTCTATGATACAGATATGGTGCTGATAGCTAAACCAGGTAGGGTGAAAACAGAGAAAGAAAACTATAGACCAATTTCCCTAATGAATATTGATGCAAAAATTTTAAATAAGATTTTAGCAACGAGATTACAGAAAGTTATCCCCAGGATAATACACCATGACCAAGTAGGATTTATACCAGGAATGCAGGGCTGGTTCAATATCAGGAAAACTATCAGCATAATAAATTATATTAATAACCAAACTAACAAAAACCATATGATTATCTCCATAGATGCAGAAAAAGCATTCGATAAAATCCAACACCCATTCCTATTAAAAACACTAGAGAGTATAGGAATAAGTGGACTTTTCCTTAAAATGATCAGTAGCATCTATTTAAACCATCAGCAAGCATCATATGTAATGGAGACAAACTAAAACCATTCCCAATAAAATCAGGAGTGAAACAAGGCTGCCTACTGTCACCATTACTATTTAATATTATATTAGAAATGTTAGCTTTGGCAATAAGAGAAGAAAAAGAGATAGAAGCAATTAGAGTAGGTAATGAAGAAACCAAATTATCACTCTTTGCAGATGACATGATGGTATGCTTAGAGAACCCTAGAGACTCAACTAAAAAACTACTAGAAATAATTCACAACTTTAGTAAAGTTGCAGGATTCAAAATAAATCCACATAAATCATCAGCATTTTTATATATTACCAACAAAGTTCAGCAGCAAGAGATAGAAAAAGAAATTCCATTCAGAATAACGGATGATAGCATAAAATATTTGGGAATCTATCTGCCAAGAAAATGTCAGAAACTATATGAACTAAACTACAAAACACTTTCCACACAAATAAAATCAGACCTAATCAATTGGAAAAACATTAAGTGCTCATGGGTAGGCAGAGCGAACATAATAAAAATGACAATACTACCCAAACTAATCTACTTATTTAGTGCCATACCAATCAAACTCCCAAGAAATTATTTTACAGATCTAGAAAAAATAGTAGCAAAGTTCATTTGGAAGAACAAAAGGTCAAGGATTTCAAGGGAATTAATGAAAAAAAAGACAGATGAAGGTGGCCTTGCTGTACCAGATATAAAACTATATTATAAAGCAGCAGTCATCAAAACCATTTGGTACTGGCTAAGAAATAGAGTAGTCGATCAGTGGCATAGAATAGGATATCAGGACAAGCTAGGTAATGATGTTAGCAATTTAGTGTTTGATAAACCCAAAGACCCCAGCTTTTGGGATAAGTACTCACTATTCAGCAAAAACTGCTGGGATAATTGGAAACTAGTGTGGAAGAAATTAAGGCTGGACCCACACCTAACACCGCATACCAAGATAAGATCTAAATGGGTTCATGATCTAGATATAAAGAGTGATATTATAACCAAATTAGAGGAGCATAGGATAGTTTACATCTCAGACCTGTGGAGATGGAATAAATTTATGTCCAAAGAAAATCTGGAACTCTTAATTGAACACCAGATAGATAATTTTGATTGTATTAAGTTAAAAAGTTTCTGTACTAACAAAACTAATGCAGACAAGATTAGGAGGGAAGCATCAAATTGGGAAATCATCTTTACATTTAAGGGTTCTGATAAAGGTCTCATCTCTAAGATATATAGAGAATTGTCTCACATTTATAAAAATTCAAGCCATTCTCCAATTGATAAATGGTCAAAGGATATGAACAGACAATTTTCAGATGATGAAATTAAAACTATTTCTAATCATATGAAAAGGTGCTCCAAATCACTATTGATCAGAGAAATGCAAATTAAGACAACTCTGAGGTGCCACTACACACTTGTCAGATTGGCTAAAATGACAGGAAAAGATAACAATGAATATTGGAGGGGATGTGGGAAGACTGGGACACTGATGCATTGTTGGTGGAGCTGTGAAGGGATCCAACCATTCTGGAGAGCAATTTGGAGGTATGCTCAATAAGTTATCAAACTGTGCATACACTTTGACCCAGCAGTGTTTCTATTGGGCTTATATCCCAAAGAAATCATAAAAGAAGGAAAAGGCCCCACATGTGCAAGAATGTTTGTGGCAGCTCTTTTTGTGGTGGCTAGAAACTGGAAATTGAGTAGATGCCCATCAATTGGAGAGTGGCTGAATAAATTATGGTATATGAATGTTATGGAATATTATTGCTCCATAAGAAATGACCAGCAGGACGATTTCAGAGAGGCCTGGAGAGACTTGCATGAACTGATGCTGAGTGAGATGAGCAGAACCAGGAGATCGTTGTACACGGCAACAACAATACTATATGAGGATCAGTTCTAATGGACATCACTCTCTTCAACAATGAAATGCTTCAAACCAATTACAATTGTTCAGTGAAGAAGGCCATATACACCTAGAGAGAGGGATGTGAAATGTGGACCACAACATAACATTTTCATGTTCTCTATTGATGTTTGCTTGCATTGTATTTCCTTTATCAGATTATTCTCTTACAGATACGATTTCTCCTGAACAAAAAAATGATGTGTGGCAATAACTATACATATATTCGACTTAAGTATTCTAACATAATTATCATGTAGTGGATATCCTGCTCTCTAGGGTAGGGGTGGGGAATAGGGGGGAAAATTTGTAACAGAAAGCTTTGTAAGGGTTAATGTTTAGGAATTACCCATACATATGTTTTGCAAATAAAAAGTATTAATAAAAAAAAAACTGTCCTCCTTGTCTATGCTTCCTTCTGTGCATTAAAATGTCTAACTGAATCTCTTTTTGAATTGTATCTATTTCTAACCTTTTATTTCATTTCCCCTTAATGAATATGGAGAAAGTAGAAAAGAACAACTCTTGTAACAAGTAATATTTAGTTTTAAGCAAAATTAATCCATATAGTGGTCATGTCCAAAAATGTCTCATTACCTTGTATCTGTCTGAAAGTGTATAACATGATTCATCTTATAGCCTTTGGAGATAAAGTTTATCACTGCATTTACTAGAGTTTTTAAGATTTTCAGTGTTATTTTTCTTTATAATGTTGTCCTTACATAAATTCTTCTTGTTTTATCCTCTTCACTTGTCAGGATTCTCTGAAGAAATCTTAGAATATATAAACCAGGATTCACTGAAATTGTCCATTTCATTATTATAGTAGAAAAATTTTCTAGTATAAACATACTAGAAAATATGCCATGATTTGTTAAAACATTGCCCAGCGTTCTAAGAGAGAATCTCAGGTACACCCCTAAATTCTTGTTGTTTGCTTTACTTCTCCCCCTTCTCCTGATCTTCTCTTAGAGAGTCTATTTTGCTTGTGATTGTACACTTTTCTGATATTATTCTCTCTCATCTGTCTCCCTCCATCTCCACTTTTGTTTGATGTATTTTTTACACCAAATTTTGTGTGTGTGTGTGTGTGTGTGTGTGTGTGTGTGTGTTCTGTACTCTTGTCTGGTGCAAATAATAGTGAAATTCTTTTAACCAACTTCTTCCTCTTTTCTACATCAGTATATTCTTCCTATCTCTTTTCCCCTCTTAAAACACTGAAGAGAATCCTCCTATTTTTCTTATTCAACTCTCTAAATAATCTTTGAAAGCATTAAAGTGTTGAAGAGATACTTGTTTCTTCTCCCATTAGAATATTAGCATTAACTCATCATATAATATCTTCCAATTGCTTAAATTGGTTCTCTGGATTTTTGTGTTTATAAAGTTCAAACTTCTTAATTCTGATCTATACATTAGAAATGCTTAAAAGTCTTAAGGTCTATTTTCCCCCTTGTAGGATTATACTCAACTGTGGCAGGTTTGGAATGTTGTCCATCTTATTTTTAGTAGAAGATGCCAGATCTTTTGTGGTCCTAATTATCATTCTTTGGAACTTGAAATCTTTTCTTGATGCTTACAGTATTTTGTTTCTGATGTGAGCTCTAGATTTTTACTATGGCATTCCTGGGATTTTTGCTTTTAGAGTTCCTTCTAAGAGTTATTAGGTGAATTGTTTCTATCTTTATGCTCTGCCATTTTTCATTTGTCATTTCTTGAAATGATATCTAGGATAGGGCCTATCATCTCAGCTACTGAGGAGCCTGAGAATAAGGGGAATTTCTTGAATTTGGGAGTTCTAAGTTGCAATGGATTTATGCTGATTGGTTGTGCAAACTAAATTTAGCATTAATGTAGTGAATGAGGGGCCTTCAGAGTGCCAAAGGAGTTGCAAGCTAGCCAAGGTCAGAAATGGAACAGGTCAAAGCTTCCGTGTCTACCAGTAGAGGGATTGGCTTATGAGAAGCCCTTATACTTACAATCTTGGCTAAGAGAAAGAGATCCCAGACTTTCAAAAGAAATAAAGAAACATGGAAAGAATAGAGAAAATAAAAGAAATATAGTATACAAGCATGTTCTTCTCCCCCCCCCCCTTTTTTAATCATGGTTTTCACTGAGTCATGTGATTCTTAAGTTTATCTTTCCTTGACCTATTTTCTAGGTCATTTTTTTCTGATATATATCTTATTTTCAGCCTTTTTAATTTTTTTTTTTTTTGCTGAGGCAATTGGGGTTAAGTGACTTGCCCAGGGTCACACAGCTGTTACCTGTCTGAGACCAGATTTGAACTCAGGTCCTCCTGACTTCAGGGCTGGTGCTCTATCCACTGCGCCACCTAGCTGCCCCTTAGCCTTTTTAATTTTTAAATTTTGTTCTAAGATTCCTTGCTCTCATATAGTTCCATTGATGATTTCTATTTGATCTGTTCTAATTTTCAGATTCCTATCTTGTTCACCGATTACCTTAAGCTTAAGTTTTTCTTCTAAACTACTTATTCTCCTAATTCTTTTCTCAAAGGATTTTTTTTTTTAAATCATACTCCAGGGGCAGCTAGGTGGTGCAGTGGATAGAGCACTAGCCCTGAAGTCAGAAAGACCTGAGTTCAAATCTGGCCTCATACACTTAACACTGTGTGACCCTGGGCAGGTCACTTAACCCCAATAGCCTCAGCCAAAAAAAAAAAAATCATACTCCATTTCTTCTAGATTGTCAAGTACTCCTGTAGCAAATCTGTTTTTGTTTTTTTTTTTCTTTTGAGTCTCTGTAGTTAGCAATAGAATTGTAATAATTTTTTATATTAGCTGGTATCTTCTTTGTTTTACTTCTCTCTCTAGTTTTAGCTCTGAATTGTAATTTTTGTGGCAGATCCTGGGTCTACTTCTTGCTGGCCTTTTGGAATGTTCATTCTACTTCCATACCCTCTGGGATCTCTGGTCTTGATGAGATTTCTGCTTCTGAGAGATCAGGCCTCTTCTGCCCCTCTATTCCCTACCCTGCATCTTTGAGCTTCAGAATTCCTGATTTTTCAGGATAGAGTAACAGCTACGTCAAAGTCTTGGAACTTGGGCTACCTAAGTCTCAACACTGCAGTGCCAAGATGGTTGATAATTCTGAGGTTTATTTGTTTGTTTGTTTGGGGAGGGAAGGGTTGTGGGTTTTTTTTTTTTTTTTTTTTTTTTTTTGCTTTGGTTTGGTTTGGGGGTTTTGGTGTTTTTTTGTTTTGTTTTGTTTTGTTTTTTAGCAGAACCTTCTTCTCTTATTGGTTCCTAAGGCAAGTTTACAGATTGTCCTACTAGTTCTTATATTTGTTTGTCTAGAGGAGCCCTTTCTCCTATTGTCCAGCACCAACTATGTGAAAACCTGGTATGAAAAAGATCACTTTTTAATTTATATTTACTTATTATTTTAAAGACATTTGGGGTTACGTGACTTGCCCAGGTCTAAGGCCAAATTTGAACTTAGGTCCAGGGCTGGTTGCTCTTTCCACTGTACTACTTAAATCACCTTTTGCAATCTCCTTATGGATTTCTTAAGCATTATTTGTTCTGGTGTGAATTTTAGGATTTTTCTAAAGTAACTATATAGGACCTAGAGAGATCTGCCTTTTGTTAAGGAAACCATGTTGACTGGAATTCTCTCATATGTAATAGTTACTGTAGGAAGCATTTATATAATGAAATAAGCCATAATTTTTGGACTTAAGGAAATATCAACATTTATCTAGTTCCATTTTCAATAAGTTGTCCTTATTATAAATTGTTGATATGCCCAATGTTGTTTATTCTTTAAAAATAGGAATTTTTCAAGCAGTCTTAAGGTAAGCCTGCCATCTTGTGGCTTTTACATCCAGGACTTAAAATATTATTTTAAGCACATTATTTATGCAAATCCAAGCATTTTCCCTCAGAGCATTTTTGGCAAAAGAAGCTACTCTGTGGTAGAAAGTTGAGCAAAAATACAATATAATTAAATTTCCTGTTTCATAGTATTATCACTTGGTTACTTTAATGTTGAGTAACAGATCAAGACAATTTTTTACTTGTTTAGATAATTTTTTATTCTTCAATTTTCAGTATGACAGAATTTAACTAGAAGTTTCTTTTCTATCTTCAAGCACCAATACTAGAAATATACTAAAGTGATAGTCTTAGAAAAGGAGAAGTCTGAAAATTTATTATTATGGGGGCAGCACTATTTAGGAGTACAAGTAGATTAAATGAGCTTTACTGTTTCATGTAATATGCTACATGTATCCAAATCATTCTTAGGTTTTATATAATTCAGTTTTATGAAGAATAAACTTAGAAATATAGTAAAATCACATTAAGTTGTACCATAATAATTGTAACAGTCTTTGTATATGCCTAGGTTGACAATTTCTTCTACAAAATTTTAGGTTTATAAATAAGATAATTAAAAAATATTGTGTATTTCTAAGCAAGAATTTAAGAAATTAAAATTTTTTTTCAATTATGATTTCAAGAATTTTCTCTATTAAAGACCTTTCTGTTTGTGACATGAGAAGTAGTGTTCCATATTGATTAGAGATGGTCTTCAGACCAGGAAGACCTAAGCTGAAGGGCTGCCTTTGATAGGTACTGTGTTTATGACCCTGGGGAACTTAATCTTTAAGTGTGCTAGGTACACTCTCTAAGTTGCACTATTACTTTCAAAGAAAATGCTAACTAATATGGGTATGGTGAATTTCCTTATCCAGAGTTCCCCATACCCATAAAATTACAGATCCAGTCTCTATTCTCTATCTTGGTGGTGGTATAATAATTTGGAGAAGCAACAAAGTGTATTGGAAATTACTGGATTTAAGGTCAGAAGATCTAATTTCAACCACTCTGATGATCCTGGACAAGTAATTAATGGAAACTGATACTTTACAGTTGTGTTCAAAGTAGAAGTGTTTAAATCTTAGATTTACTTATGAATGTGAGCTTTTATTCTTGTGTCATTTAGTCTATTTTAATTACATTTTGTTTATTATCTTTTTATATCTAGATAGTACTTGAATTTTTTAAAAGAAAAAATTATAATAAATGTTTTGCTTTGTCAATCTAGTTTTCTTCCCACTTACATTTTCTTAAATTACTCTGTGTGTGTGTGTTGGGTAATGAGAGGGTGGGCAATTTATACTTCATTTGGCATCTTAATATAGAAAATGGACTAAATTCTGATAGACTACTCACTTAGGATTCATAGTATAAAGAACATTAACTTTAAAGACAGGAAGAGATGGGTTCAAGTTCATTTTTTTTTAACATATCCTGCCTGTGTGACCATTGGCAAATCATTTAAAGTCTCAAAGCCTCAGGCAGCTCTGTAAGATTAAAAGTTGTAAAGTACAGGCAGATCTAGGATGGTAGAGGGAGTTTCTTCTGACTCCCAATAGAATGTTAGATCCAGTAAAATACAAAACAGCAAAACCCTTGAAGTAGATGGAATTTTTAACTTTCCTTTTTTGGTTTCAGCAGCATACACTCTTTCTTATTTAAGAAAAACATGATTAAACTTGTTTTTTTTTTTTCTTAGCTTTTTTGGGGAGGTAGAGGCAGAGAAAGTAGACAGTAAAAAGTTATTTTAGAGTGTTCTGAGTCTTTCTAAAATTTGTTGTAGTTATGCCAAGAAAGAATCTGATCTTAATGGTGCCCAGATTAAGCTTAGAGAATATGAAGCTTCGCTGAATTCCAAAGAGGCTGCCTTGGCTACAGCACTTGGTGACAAGAAGAGCCTGGAGAATAACTTGAAGGAGCTGAGGGACCAAATTGTACAGGTGAGATAAGTGGAAGTCTTCCATTCTGGATATGACAGCAGGTTAACTCTCCTCTCTTATTTGTTAATTCTTTGTAGTCTGCCCTTGGCACAGAGTTGGGTTTTTTTTTTTTTTTAACAAAGTCTTGGAAGTAATTTACAAAGAAAACTATTATTAACTTACTCTTTTCATAGACCGAACATCCTAGTTTATGGATTAAATAGCACTTTTTTTCCCTTTTCATCTTTCCCCTAAGGTGACCTTGTGATAACAGTAGGAAGAGCCTGGGTTTAAATCCTAACTTTGCCACTGTATGACCTTTGACAAGTTCTTTAATCTTTCTGGTGTCATATTTCTTATCTATAAAATATGAGGGTTAAATTATAAGAATGTATAATGTGTCTTCCAACTCTGATTCTATGACTCTAAGTCTTCACAGGTAATAACCTCCTGTTTTGTCCTTTTATTCTTTTTTATCCTTTTTTGTCCATTCCTCATCTCTATTTCCTGGGTTCTCAGACTTCTTAAAGATCCTAGAAGAAATCCTTTCTGCCAAAAGTCTTTTTCTGATCCTCTAAAATACTGGTGCCTTCTTCCTAAAATTGTCTCCAAGTTATTGTGCCTATATCTTGTTGGAACAAAGGATTGTTGTTGTTGTTGTTGTGTTTTTTTGGAGGGGAATTAATATTGTTTTGTTTTGCATGTTCTCTTCTCCCAATGTATTGTAGGTTCCTTAAGAGCAGGAAACTATTTTTTGACTTTGTATATGCAACTCTTAACACAATGCCTGACACATTAGTAAATGCTAAATAAATTCTTGCTGACTTGATTACTTTACTTTTTTTTTTTTTCTTGCTGAGGCAAGTGGGGTTAAGTGACTTGACCAGGGTCACACAGGTAGGAAGTATTAAGTGTCTGAGATCAGATTTGAACTCAGGTCTTCTGACTTCAGGGCTGGTGCTCTATCCACTGCACCACCTAGCTGCCCCAACTTGATTACTTTTCAAAAAGTGAGGTAAATAGAAACATAATTATGCTGCTCTGGTAAAAGGAAAAGGATAAACTAATTAGCAAAAGTTAAAATTTTGACTTTCCATTTCAGTGAAAAAAATTTCATTGAGAAAATATCTTCTGTATACTAAGATACTTTTGAATACTTAGTTGTATTCAAAAGAGGAATAAAATACTGTCTGCCTTAATGAAGCTTATAGCAAGAGGAGGATCAATTTTATTTATCTTTTTTCTTTCTCATTCTCCATTAACAATAAAGATTCACTTGATGTTGCATTTTATTTTTATGACTAAGCTTGGTATAATTAAAGTGGGCATCTAAATATTCAATTCAGTTAGATACCCATATTATATAAATACAGTTATAATATTTAAAATTTAGTAAATTTGATTTGATTCATAGATGGCTTCATATTTTCTTGCCATAAATTATGGCATGACTAATGTGTGCATAGATTCTTTTTTCTTTATGTATTAATTGCTACTAATTATCTGTCCTTTTTTCTAGCTGGAAGCTTCCTTAGCAGCTACCAAGAATCAGTTAGCAGATGAAACCTTACTTAAAGTAGATCTTGAGAACCATTGTCAAAGTCTCACTGAAGACCTGGAGTTTCGCAAAAATATGTATGAAGAGGTAAAAAAAAAAAAACTTAAAATTTTAAAGTGAAAATGAAAAATGCCCTTATAGCTATTTATTTAAATTATATATGTATATATGTATATATACATGCATATATATGTTTGTATAATTTATATTTATCTATGTTGATGACTCCACCTTTTATTCATCTGAAAAGAGTTGATACAAATAAATTGCTGAAGTATTGCTGCTGACTAAACAAACAAGAAACTGAAATTACTGTAATCAGGAATGTGAATCTTATTCATTCTCTGAAGAGTTTATCAGGAACAGTTTGTTGTTGATTGGTTTCTTTTACTGATTCTTTCTTTTACTAAAAATGATAGTCATAAACAATTTTCTGTTTGCTTTGGCCAAGGACTTAGAGATGCCAACATTTGCTTCAGTAATTAATTCTAGTATTCAATCCCTTGATGATGAGGCTTTTTTTTTCCTTCATAGCTAAAAAGTAGTTAATGTATTAGACATGAAAATGCTTACCTTTGCAATTTCACAGTACTTTTGTGTCTAATATTCTTATGATGGAAGATGAGTTGTTGTTTTTCTCTTTTCCTAGGAGATCAATGAAACAAGAAGAAAACATGAAACACGCTTAGTAGAAGTGGATTCTGGGCGCCAGGTTGAGTACGAGTATAAACTGGCTCAAGCGGTCCAGGAGATGAGAGAGCAGCACAATGAGCAAGTGAAATTATACAAAGAGGAGCTAGAACAGAGTTATCATGCCAAAGTAAGAAATTCTTTTCAAATTTTTTTGGATTATACTTGTGATTTCTTTAGTATAGGGAACTTATTATGAGGACTTCCTGTACTAATGCAGGTCATCGTTTACTCAGCAACTTAAAATCTTAGAGAGTTGCCTGTTTGGCTGGAGTCACATAACTAATCTGTCAGACAGTAATTGAACCTAGATCTTCTTATCTATGAAGCTATCCATTAATCCATGATGCCTTGCTATTTTAAGAAATATTTGTTTAAAAGTTTCTAATTTTTGACAGAATATTGCATAAAGTCATTGCTAAAATTTTTTAGTTGCAATTAAGGTTTACATTTCTAAAGTGAATCACAGATTTGAATTGGAGAAATTATTCCTCTTTTATACAGGTTCAGATTTTCTTAGTCTTTCATAAACTAAACAATTTTGCAAATCACTGGAAGAATCATATTTTGATTTCAGACAAAAATTTACATGATGACTGTATCCTGTTTATCAACAACTGTCTCATTATACAGTGGATAGAGCACTGGGCCTCAAATTAAGAAGACCTGAATTCAAATGTGACTTCAGAAATTTACCAGCTGTATGAACCTATGCAAATTATTTATCCTCTTTGAGGATAAATATGAAGCATTTTTTTAAACTGTAGCACCTATTTCTCAAGGTTGTTGTAAGGATTAAATGCTTAACACAGTGCTTGCCAATTAATAAATGCTTTTTAACTTCCTTTATCAGTGTGAAGAAACCCAAGTCTTTTCAAAGTTAATTGGGGATTTTTATTTGCTTTAACAAAAACTATTTGTAGAACCTAATGCCATGATAATATGCTTTATCTGATTTTAAATAATTTTAAATTTACTGTCTCTTATTTCTTAGTTTATAGGATCAAGTTAGTTAATGAGTTAATTAACTTAGTAGGTTAAGAATGTGATATGCTAAAAAAAAAAAAAAAAAAAAGAATGTGATATGCTTTTCTAAATAACTACCACACCAGAATTAATTTTCCCAGTTATCTAATTAGAAGCTTACATAAGATGTTAAAATTTTAATAGAAAAAACACTTAGCTTTAGAACCATCATTAGCTTTATTATTAACTCATCAAAACTGGGTTTGTCTATGTAGCAAGTGGTAATCAAGTCTAGTGCCAGTTTAGACTTAGTTCTCATTTTTAAGATCAGGAAGCTTCATGATGCTTTTCCTGTATTTCACCAACTCTTTACTAGCAGAATTATTTATGAAACATCTCTTGTTTACTCATGCTTCTGCTTTTGTTAGTGCTTATCTACATGATAAATATAATTTTGTTTTACTCATTTTGTTTAGCTTGAAAATGCTAGATTGTCCTCCGAGATGACTGCATTCACTGTCAACAGTGCCAGAGAAGAACTGATGGAAAGCCAGATGAGGATTGAAAGTCTTTCCTCCCAGCTTTCTAACTTACAGAAAGAGGTAAGCATGCATTTGTCACCAAGAATAGAAGTTTTCTGACATGATCTTTATTATAACTTCTTTTGCCTTGTTTATGCTTCTGCCCTAATAAAGATGATATTGATCTCATCTTGTATTTATATAGCACTTTATATTTTTCAAAGAACTGTTTCATATTGTATCTCATCTGATCTTTCTAAGAATCCTGTTAATTAGGAAGTAAAGACATCATCATCTCTATTTTATAGATGAGGAAACAAAGACTAAATTAATGACTGAGCTGGACCCAGAATCTAATGATTTCTTCATTGTTTGATGCAGTCCTCCTCAATTTTGTGTTAACTCTCTTCTCTGAAACCTTATTTCTCCTAACGTCATTCAAGAAAATCATTATGGGGAATGATTACAAATTAGAAAAGAAATACTAATCTTATGTGTATTATATGAATGAGTTTGGGGGGGGCATGGGACGAGTTTAGGTCAAGGAATACTTTTGCTAGAAACTTTCAGTTTCATACATATTACACTAATCAAAACTTATTTAACTGGACTCAACTGCAACAAGGAATTTTTCACATGTCCCTCATTGATTTACTATTCTATTTCCCACAGAAACTCAGTCAGACCTTTTGATCCCTCTTCAAATCTTCCATGAATCTTCTTCCTCCCATTTTTCCTAGCTGAAACCTTTCACTGAAAACATCAAATCCATTTCCTTAGATCTTCTGCATTTTCCCCTTTTTTCATCTCACATCACACAGTTGCCTTCTGTCACTATCTTCTCTTTCATTCCTTTTTCACTTGAAGAAGTACCTCTCCCTCCCCCCCAAGGCAAACCCCAGTACATACAAAGATTAATCTATATTATCCCATCATTTCTAGCAGGTTGCCTCTTCCATTACCCCCTTTCTCACTAATCTTCAATCTCTCCCTATCAAGGCTATTTCTTCACTGTCTATAAACATGCTATTACTTATACATATTTCAAAAACCTTTACTTGACCCACTTACCCATATTAATTATCATAATCTATTTTTCTACCCTAAAATCATTGAGGAGCTGGTCTATAATAGCATTTCTTTTCCTCTCACTCTTCACAACTCTCTACAATCTAGCTTCTGATCTTATCATTCAGTTGAAAATTCTTACTTCAGAATTATTAATAATCTGTTTATTGCCAAATCTAATTCTCTTTACTCATGTCCTTTTTTGACTATTCTGTAGCCTTTGACATGATTGATTATCCTTTTCTCTTGATACACTTTCCAAGGTTTCTGTGACTCTTCTTTATACTTTCTTCTACATACCTACATAGCTGATCCCTCCTTCTCAATCTCCTTTGCTAGATCTTCATCCAATTTTTCCCACTAAGCATAAATGCCTCCCATGGCTCTTTTCTAGGCCCTTTTCTCCTCTTTCTTTATATGTGTCCCTTTATATTTTTCTCCCATGGATTCTATTATCACCTTTATGAGGATGATTGTGAAATCTACTTGTCCAGCTCTTATTCTTTCCTAACATCCAATCTTACTATCTGTTTATTGCTTATGTTAAATTGATTGTTTTATAAGAAAAAAGCGTCCAAAAATCAACCCATTAAATTTCCCTCCTCTTACAGTGAAGGCTACCATCATCTTCCCAGTTACCATGGTTAGCAACCTGAGTGTCATCTTCAGCTCCTTACTGTCTCTCATTTCCCATATCCAAGCCATTACCTTAATCTGATTATTCTGTTTTTGTTCACATCTCTCATATTCTTTAATATAGTTCCTTTTCTCTGCTCATCCTAGTACAGGGACCTTCTTACCTCATGCCTGAACTATTGTAGTAACCTGCTATTTGGTCTCTCTGCCTTGAGTCTTTCTCTACTCTAGTCTATCTAATACTTGTTGTCAAATTGAGCTTTCTAAGGTGTAGGTCTGACCATTTCAGTTTCCCCACCCTGCTACCCCTCAACTCTGTTCATTAAACTGTGACAGCTTTATATTATCCTTACGATTAAATATGAAATCCTAAATCCTTTGTCTGAAATTCAAAGCCTTTTATTACTTTTTTATCTTATACTTTACTACCTTTCATGTATTCTGCAATCTCTGACACTAGCTTTCTTGCTTTTCCTTGCGCAAAAGATTCCATTTCCTACCTCTCTCTGTTTTCAGTGATCTTCCCCCCAGTGTATAGAATTCTTTTCTGCATCTTTGCTTCATGGCTTCCCTGACTTCTTCCTTCAGCTTTTCACCAGAAGTCTTTTCATTCCCTTAGTTGATAATTTCTGATTTATTCTGTGTGTGTGATGTATGTATCATTTTTGTATATAATTGGTTTGAATATTGTCTTCCTCATTGGACTGTGAGCTTCATGAGAGCAGAGTTTTTGGTTGTGGGGTTTTTTTATTTTTAGTTCTCAGCACTTAGCACGATATCTGGTACATAGTAAGTACTTTTCACATGTTTTACAAAGTGATTTTAAACTGATTTTATCCTAACAACAGCTCTATAAGGTATTTGGTATAAATAGTAGTAGTATTCCCAAGAAGCATCATAATACCTTGATTAACCTTCAAGTCACAGATGGGGGGAGAAGAGGAAGGACAATGAGCATTCTTATATAGCACTTCCTATGTGCTTTTTGCTTTATAAGTATTATCTTACAAGGTAGATGCTATTAACCTGATTTTTTGGTTGAAGAAACTGAGACAGTGGTTAAGTGACTTGCCTTAAATATCTAAGACTAAATTTGAACTAAAGTTTTGTTGACTCCAGACCCAACATTCCTAGTTTCCTCAGGAAGGCTTGATCCTTGCAAACAGCAAAACAAAGAGTATGGCTAAGGAAAAAAATGTCAAGAATAAAACTCTCCTCTACTAAAGAAGACAGTTCATTTTAGAGGGAAAAAATGAATTGGGGAATAAAAAGGCATTCATGTAGTGAGGTAAATAAAAATTAGGAGGCTTTCAGCTATATCTTTCCTACCAGGCCTGAGAAACCTCAGATTAAACTGAAAATCAGAGGAAAGACTTTTCCTTTCTCTTCCTTAAAAAAAAAAAAAAAAAAAAAAAAAGACTTGTATTATAGATAATCATAGGTGAAGAGAACTCTGGTGTTGGTGGTAAAGGAGAAGACACTAGTTAAAATCCTAACTTGAGGACAGAGTCTGGCTTAAAGACTCTTCCTTACTCTGGGAGCAGAGGAAAAGTCTTTCTTTATTTTGATTTGTTTTTTAAAGTAGGGGAGACCTAGACCTTAACTTCTGAGACGTCAAATTACAAAAATGGGTAAAAAAAAATTGTATTTATGTAAAGGGCATTTATGATACCAGCAGTAACTAAGACAAAACCCAGAAGAGATTTTTACTGGAAAAAAAATTTAGAGTCATTTGCCAATAGCTCACTCTTCTCCTCTGGTACTAGGAATCTAAGTCTAAAACTAAGGTATCTAAGGTTGAAACTGGCCAGCCAGACAGGAGTTTTTGAATCCCATTTTTGACACCAGAAATGTCAACCTAAAATAAAAGACTGCAAAAGCTACATTTACAAGAGTCTTTTAATAAAGGCAAGGGAATTACAATTCAGGACTGCACAGCACCAGAGTACTGGAATACCTGGAGGGTCAGAAGTGGCAGAAGTTAAATACACTTCATCAAGAAGAGAATCTCATGGAAGGTACAACCTTGAGAAGCTCTTCTGTAAGTTGTTTCAAAGAACAGCTGAAAGTCCACAGGGAAGGCTGGTAAGGCTTGAAGAATCATGACCTTTGTTTAGAATAGCAGACTTTTTTCAAGTTTGGCAATGGAGTTTCCAGTGTGTTCATAAGACAAATTCCAACTCTTTCAAGCCTGCTTCGATCATGGGGTCAGGGTTAGGTAACTACTCTGATGGCTGCATTCAACATATATACCAAATGCTGAGTGGTAGAATACAAATAGAAGAAGCAAGGCTGTGTTAGTATCTAGGAGCTGAGACTGTAATTGGAGGAGACACCGACTAACAGTAGCAATAATAATGGCTAATATTTATGAAGCATTTAAAAGAGTTTGCAAAGCACTTTGCAAATATTATTTCATTTAATCCTTACACTAACCCTCTGAGATAGGTGCTATTATTATCCCCTTTTTATAGATGAGGGAGTGGACTAAAAGGTAAATGACTTGCCCAAAGTCACATAGCTAATAAGTATTTAAAGTTGGATTTCATTCTCCAACTGATGGGCATCCACTAGGTTTCCAGTTTCTGGCCACTACAAAAAGGGCTGCCACAAACATTTTTGTACATGTGGGTTCCTTTTCCTCCTTTAAGATCTCTTTGGGATATAGACCTAGTAAAAACACTGCTGGGTCAAAGGGTATGCACAGTTTGATAGCCCTTTGGGCATAGTTCCAAATCGTTCTCCAGAATGGTTGGGTCAGTTCATAACTCTACCAACAGGGTATTAATGTTTCATTTTCCCCATTCCCCCTCCAGCATTCATCATTGTCTTTTCCTGTTATCTTAGCCAATTTGAGAAGTGTGTAGAGGTATCTCAGAGTTGTCTTCATTTGCATTTTTCTGATCAATAGTGATTTAGAGCACCTTTTCATATGACTAGAAATGGTTTCAATTTCTTTATCTGAAAATTGTCTGTTCATATCCTTTGACCATTTATTAATTGGAGAATGGTTTGAATTCTTATAGATTTGAGTCAATTCTCCATTTTAGAAATGAGGCCTTTATCAGAATCCTTCCAGTTTATTGCTTTCCTTCTGATCTTCTCTACTGGTTTGGTTTGTACAAAAACTTTTTAGCTTAATATAGTCAGAATTATCCATTTCATATTCAATAATGTATTCCATTTCTTCTTTGGCCACAAATACCTTCCTTTCCCACAGAACTGAGAGGTAAACTATCCTTTAGTTTTCTAATTTGTTTATAATATCACTCTTTTATGTCTAAATCATGAACCCATTTCGACCTCATCTTGGTATAGGGTATTAGGTGTAGATCAATGCCTAGTTTCTGCCATATTAATTTTCAGTTTTCCCAGTAGTTTTTGTCAAATAGTGAGTTCTTATCCCAAAAGCTGGGATTTGGGGGTTTGTCAAACATTAGATTACTATAGCCATTGATTATTTTGTCCTTTGAACCTAACATATTCCTCTGATCGACTACTCTATTTTTTAGCCAGTACCAAATGGTTTTGATGACTGATGCTTTATAATATAGTTTTAGGTCTGATACAGCTAGGCCACCTTAGTTTGCATTTTTTTTTCATAATTCCCTTGAAACGTTTTGTTCTTCCAGATGCACTTTGTTATTTTTTCTAGCTATATAAAATAATTTCTTGGGAGTTTGATTGGTATGGCACTGAATAAATAGATTAATTTAGGTAGTATTGTCATTTTTATTATATTAGCTTGGCTTACCCATGAGCTTTTGGTATTTTTTCAGTTGATTAGATCTGACTTGTGTGGAAAGTGTTTTTTAATTGTGTTCATATAGTTTCTGACTTTGCCTTGGCAGGTAGATTCCCAAATATTTTATATTATCTACAGCTATTTTAAATGGAATTTCTCATTGTATCTCTTGCTGCTGGACTTTGTTGGTAATATATTTATTTTGTATCCTGCAACTTTGCTAAAGTTGTGATTTTTTTCTAATAGTTTTCTATTTGATTCTCTAGGGTTCTCTAATTATACCATCATATCATTAGCAAAAAATGATAATTTAGTTTCCTCATTACCTACTCTTATTCTTTTTATCTCTTTTTCTTCTCTTATTGCCAAAGCTAACATTTCTAATACAGCATTGAATAATAATGGTGATAATGGGCAACCTTGCTTCACCCCTGATCTTATTGGGAATGGTTCTGGTTTATCCCCATACATATGATGCTTACTGATGATTTTAAATAGATGCTCTACTGATCATTTTAAGGAAAACTCCATTTATTTGTATACTCTCTGGAGTTTTTAATAGAAATGGGTGTTGGATTTTGTCAAATGCTTTTTCTGCATCTATTGAGATAATCATTTTATTTTTGTTAGTTTGGTTATTAACATAGCCAATTATGCTAAAGTTTTCCTAATATTGAACTAGTCCTGCATTCCTGTTATAAATCCTATTTGGTCATGGTATATTATCCTGGGGATAACTTGATGTAATCTCTGCTAATATTTTATTTAAGATTTTTGCCTGTAATTTTCTTTCTCTGTTTTGACTCTACCTGGTTTAAGTATTAGCACCATATCTGTGTCATAAAAGGAATTTGGTAGGAGTCCTTCATTCCCTATTTTTTCAAATAGTTTATATAGTATTGGAGTTAATTGTTCTTTAAACGTTTGGTAGGATTCACATGTAAATCCATCTGTTCCTGGGGATTATTTCTTAGGGATTTGATTAATAGCTTGTTCAATTTCCTTTTCTGCTAATCTGGGCAATCTATATTTTTGTAAGTATTCTTCCATTTCACTTAGATTATCAGATTTATTGACATATAGTTGGGCAAAATAACTCCTAATTATTGCTCTAATTTCCTCTTCATTGGTAGAAAGTTCTGCCTTTTCATTTTTGATACTAACAATTTGATTTTCTTCTTTTTCTAATCAAATTAACTAAAGATTTATCTATTTTGTTGGGTTTTTTTTTCATAAAACCAACTCTTTTGTTTTTATTGCAAGCCCAATTCATTGATCTTCTCTTTCTCCATTTTATGCAACTGAGCATCTAGAGATATAAAATTTCCACCAATAACTGCTTTGATTGCATCCCACAAATTTTGGTATGTTGTCTCATTATCATTCTCTTGGATGAACTTGTTGATTGTGTCTATGATTTGTTGTTTGACCCACTCATTCTTTAGGATTAGATTATTTAGTTTCTAATGAATTTTTGTTCTATTTTCCCATGGTCTTTTATTTGCATGTAATTTTTATTGCATCATGATCTGAAAAAAGTGAATTTATTATTTCTGCCTTTCTGCATGTAATTTTCAGGTTTTTATGCCCTACTACATGGTTGATTTTTGTATAGATTCCATGTACTGCCAAGAAAAAAGTGTTTTCCTTTCTGTCTCCATTCAATTTTCTCCAAAGGTCTATCATACTTAACTTTTTTAGAATTCTATTTTCCTCCTTAACTTCTTTCTTATTTTGTGGTTCAATTAATCTAGTTTTGTGAGAGCAAGTTTGAGATTCCCCCACTAGTATAATTTTGTTATCTAATTCTTATTGCAGCTCTTTTAACTTCTGTAGAAATTTGAATGTTACACCACTTGTTTACATATATATTAAGTATTGATAATACTCCACTATCTCTGGTACCCTTCAGCAAGATGTAGTTTCCTTCCTTATTTCTTTTAATTAGATCTATTTTTGCTTCTGCTTGATCTGAAATCAGGATTGCTACCCCTACTTTTTTTTTTTACTTCACCTGAAGTATTGTAGATTCTGCTCCAACCTTTTACCCTTACTCTGAATGTATCACTCTGCTTTAAATGTGCTTCTTGTAAACAACATATTGTAGGATCCTGAGTTTTAATCCAGTCTGCTATTGTGGGAGAGTTCATCTCATTCACATTCACAGTTAAAATCACTAACTCTTTATTTCCTGCTATCTTGTTTTCCCCAAGTTATACTTTTCTTTTTCCTTTCCCCCTTTCCCTTGTCAGTATTTTACTTCTGGGTACCACCTTCCTCAAACAGCCCTCCCCTTTTACAGTCCTTTCTCCTTTCTTATACCTTTTCCCTTCTATTTCTGTTCACCATTTTATTAGCTTTCCCTTTTCCCCTCCTACTTTCCTGTAGGGTAAGGCAACTTTCTCTGTGATGCTAAATATGTCTGATATTCTCTCTTTTGGCTAAATCTGATGAAAGTTAGAACCACACAGTGCTCATTCCCCTCTCTTCTTTCTCTCAATTGTAATAGGTCTTTTTTGCCTCGTCATGAGATGTAATTTACCCCATTTTAGCTACATTTTTCTCTTCTTCCAGTAGAACCCCCTTTCCTCTTCTAATTTCTTTTTTATATCATCACTATAAAAATCAAATTATATCTGTACCCTCTAATTATACCCATATCAGAGCTATAGATCTCAAGAATTAAACACATCAACTTCCCATATAGGGATAGAAACTTTTTAAAATTTAAAAGAAAGTTATTTTTTTCTTTCCTTTTTACCTTTTTATGCTTCTCTGGAGTTCTGTATTTGAAGATCAAATTTTCCGTTCAGCTTTGGTCTTTTCATCAGAAATAAATGAAATTTACCTGTTTCATTGACAGTCCATCTTTTCCCCTGAAAGATAATGCTCAATTTAGCTGGAATAGTTGATTCGTGGCTGCAATCCAAGTTCCTTTGCCTTTTTGGATATCAGATTCCAGGTCCTTTGAGTCCTTTAAAGTAGAAACTTCTAGGTCCTGGGTAATCCTGATTGTGGCTCCTTGATATTTGAATTGTTTACTTCTGGCTACCTGTAATATTTTCTCCTTGATTTTATAATTCTGAAATTTAGCTACAATATTCCTTAGAGTTTTCATTTTGGAGTCTCAGAAGGTGATCAGTGAATTCTTTCAATGGCTATTTTACTCTCTGGTTCTAGGACATCAGAGCACTTCTCCTTGATGATTTCCTGAAAGATGATGTCTAGGCTCTTTTTTTCATTGTTTTCAGGAAGTTCAATAATTCTTAGATTGTTTCTCCTAGATCAATTTCCAGGTTGGTTGTTTTTCCAGTGAGGTATTTTACATTTTCTTCTATTTTTTCATTTTGTTTGTTTGTTTGTTTGTTTGTTTTTGACTGATTCTTGATGTCTCATTGAGTCATTCACTTACATTTATTCAATTCTAATTTTTATTTTTATTTATTTATTTTTTATTAATGCTTTTTATTTGTATAACATATGTGTGGGTAGTTCCTCAGCATTGATCTTTACAAAGCTTTCCATTACAAATTTTACCCCCAGTCTCCTCCCCTCCCCTAGATGGTAGGAAGTCCACTACATGTTAATAATGTTGAAATACTTGACAGGTTGTGCAAGAAAAATCCTATCTACAAGAAAAAAAAAAGAAAATCAGAGAAAGGAAACACAATGCAAGCAAACATCAATAGAGAGCATGAAAATATTATGTTGTGGTCCATCTTTCATATCCCTCTCTCTGGGTGTATATGGTTTTCTTCAGTGAACATCAATTCTAATTTTTAGTGAATTATTTTCTTCAGTTAGCTTTTTAATCTCCTTTTGTATTTGGCCAACCAAACTATTAAATGAAATGTTTTGTTCATTGGATTTGTTTTTCCATTTCACAAATTCTGTTTTTCAATGAATTGATTTCTTTTTCAAATCTATTTTGTAAGGAGTTATTTGCTTTTTACATTTTGTCCAATTTATTTTGTAAGGAGTTAAATGATTTTTCCTTATCATCAAATCTATTTTAAGATTTGTTCAGATAATTTCTCTGTTTCCTTTTCCAAAATCTTGTGAAGTTCTCATTTCTTTGCCCCATTTTTCTTCTAATTCTCTTTTAAGATCCTTTTTGAATTCTTCCAAGAGAGGCTTGTGAAATGGGGACCAACTTATATCACCCTTTGGGGCTTCATTTGGAGATGATTTGCCTTTAGGATCTTCAGGGCTTGAGGTCTCTTTCTCCATAAAAACTATGGTCAGAGCCCTTTTTGTTTTTTGCTCATTTTTTTAAAGGTTGAGGTCTGTTCTTGGGGCAAAGGGGAGATTGTCTCAAACTTCTTCAATAGACAACAGTGGCTTTAGGCTGCTCTGGGCCAGTGCTACTGCTCCTTCAGGTGCTGGGTGGGCATGGCCACGTCCTTGTTTTTCTGGGGTTCAGTGGCTCACTATTTGCCTTTTGTATTTGTGTTGGATGTCTCACAACTAATCTGCTGTTCAACTGGCTTCCATCCAGGGCAGAATAACCAATGCTGCTGTATTTTAGAGCCCCCGGGTTGATTCCTCATGCAGATGACACACCACCCTGGGGTTCTTGTGCTGCACTTGCACACTAAGCCACCTTCCCCTCCTTGCCCAATTGACAGACTTTTTCTGAAGTTTTTCCAAAATATTTTCTGCTGAAAATTTGCTACACTTCAAATATTTGTAGGTTTTGTCACTCCAAAACCTAATGTTGACACCAAGGAGAGCTTAAATAAAGACTTGTTTACTTTCTGCCATCTTGGCTCCACCCAGTCTATATTAATTTTCAAGTTTGTTACTAGTGTAAGGTTGGCACCTTTTGTATGAAGCTGTTGATTTTCTTTCCAGTTTTTTTTCTAGGGATCTCATATATTTCCTTTTTTTTTTTAAAGCAATCTTCAGTTTTTAAATAAAATACTTTTTTAGGTATTTTTTAACCTCTTTATTTTTTCTAGGAATCTTTGTCCTTATACTCTCAAAACTGTGTTTTTCTTTGAGGTTTTTCTTGTAGATTTTTTAGAGTCATTCTCTTCTGAGTTGGTATCTTGAATGTCCTTGTTAAGTAGAGTAGCTATAATGAAATTTTTGTTGTTGTTGTTATTGTCTCATTCTTCTGGCTTTACTTTCTGACCTTGGACTTTATGTTAAGCCAGGCTTTCTACACTTTGAAAAGGACCTGTCCTTGGTGCCCTTTTAGATCCTGCTGCTGGTTTTGTAGGATACTGTTAGTTCCATGATCTCAGGGACAATTCATTCTGGGCACCTGCAAGTTTTCAATACAATCGAAACAGTCTGACTTAGGGCAGAGTCTACTCTGGAGGTAGTTATTGACCTGACAGCACAAATGTGGGTTTGATTCTTGGTTAGAGCTTCATTAGACTGCTGTGAGACTCGGCTATTGCTAGCTAACTGGAAAAATTTTGCAGTTTCAGAGAAATAACTGCTGGCTCCCCTGCCCTGATTATACCAATGAACTCTTTTTTTTTTTGGTCTGGGGTAAGAACTGCATAGTTACTGCTTACTTTTTTATTTGCTCCTTGCTCAGTATCTAACCTATATCCAAAGACCCCTCCTAGCCTTGAATTGATATTCCTAATCAGTGATAGGTTATCTTATCTGGCATCTGGCTGGGTCACAGGTTAATAGCATCTAGAAGATGCTCCCTACACAAGGTCAGGTCTCTCCATGCATGCCATATCTAAGACCTATTTTTGCTCTTGTCCTCAATGCTGGGCAGGACCTTCTTCACTTGCTAGTTCATTCTGTCCATGAAGGTTGTATGGCCTCTTCTGACTAGACCTTGTCCCTAGTGTCCACAAGTCTCTCTTTCTCCTGCTGTTGTGGACTGGAAAAATTATTCATTGTGACTTTCTTTCTTGGATTTCTCAATTAGGATCTAATGTGGTACATTTTCCAGATCTCTGTGGAATAGTTATGGTAGAGAGGTCAGTTGTACTATTTCCTTTTATTTCCTTAGCTTGGCTGGTTTCCCCACAACTTGTTTTGAAAGGCACAAACAACTGAGAGATCCTGTGCCATATCCATCTTATAAGAGTGACCATCATGTATCATCCATCTCATAATAGGCATTTTTGGGAAAGGGTGATGGTATGACCTTGCAACATCCATGCAATAGCAGCTAGTACTGAGTAGCAGGTGAGTAACTACTTTTATTTTTTATTAAAACCTTTTTATCAAGTTTTTGTTTTTTTTTCTCTTCCAAACTCATTTCCCCCTAAAGAAGAAAACCAAATATGAACAAATCCCTTGTGGAAAAGCAAGAAAAATGTGCTTCAGTTTGGATTCTGGAGTTCATCATTTCTCTATCTGGACAAGGATAGCATTTTTCTTCATGAGCCTTTTGCAGTGGTGGTCGAGCATTGTACTGATCAGTTACTAAGTCATTTACAGTTAGTTTTCTTTACAAAATTGCTATTACTGTGCAAATTTTTCTTCCAGTTCTGCTCACTTCACTTTGTATAACTCCAAATAAGTTTTCCTAGGTTTTCTCTGAAATCATCTGCTTTATCATAGTATAATAGTATTCTATTTTACTCATAGACTATAACTTTTTTAGCCTTTCCCTGATTGATGAACATCCTCTCAGTTTCCAATTCTTTGTCACCATATAAAAAACCACTATTACAATTTTTAGACTTATGGATCCTTTTATTGTCTTCTTGTTCTTGGATTGTAGGCCAAGCTGTATTGCTTGCCCACAGGGCATGCTCAGTAAACAACTTTTTGTTTCATTTCCTATATTTTTGAGAAATGAGACCTTTATCAGAGAAACTTGCCACAAAGATTTCCTCCTCTCCTCTTTCCCCCTACTCCGGGTTTCATGGGTTTCATGCTTTTAGTTTTAGCTATATTGATTTTATTGGTGCAAAAATCTTAATTGTTATCAAAATAATTGATTTTATTTCCTGTGGACCTCTCTATCTTTTGTTTGGTTATGAACTTTTTCCCTATCCATAGATCTGACAGGTAATTTTTTCTTTGCTTCCCCAACTTTATTATATCAATTTTTATGTCTAAATCACATGCCTATTTTTGAACTTAGTTTGGTTTATGGTGTAAGGAATTGGTCTATGCCTAATTTCTGCCAGATTACTTTATAATTTTCTCAGAAGTTTTTCAAATAGTGAGTTTTTTCCCCAGTAACTGGGATCTTTGGATATAGCAGACATTTATCACTTTGTTTCCTTCTATTTATTATTTACTTATTTTGTTTCATTGATCAGCAGTTGTTTCTTATCTGATATAGTTTGAGAAGTAGTACTGTTTAGCCCCATTCTTTCACATATTTTTGTCATTGATTTTCTTTTCTTTTTTTTTTTTTTTTTTTTTTTTTTTTTTTGCTTTTTGCTGAGGCAATTGGGGTTAAGTGACTTGCCCAGGGTCACACAGCTAGGGAATGTTAAGTGTCTGAGACCAGATTTGAACTCAGGTCCTCCTGACTTCAGGGCTGGTGCTCTATCCACTGCACCAACTAGCTGCCCCCATTGATTTTCTTAATATTTTTTGTCTTTTTTTTTGCTAAATTTTGGTTGTTTTTTTTTTCCAGCTCTATAAATTAGTTCTTTGGTAGCTTAATTGATATAGCACTGAATGAGTAAATTAATTTTCATAGTAATATCATTTTTATTTTCTCTTGTCCTACCAATGAGTGTGTTGAGGTGTTTTTCAACTGTTTGTATAATCCTCTGTGTGTGTATGTTGGCAGTTAGATTCCCAAGAATTTTATATCATGTGTGCTTACTTGACAAATGAACCTTCTTTCTTTCTCTTCTAATTGCTTTTTGTTGGAGGGGTGTGTGTGAGATATATAGATGGATAAATGTTGATGAATTGTGTGTTTTATATCTTGCAATTTTACTGAAGTCACTGTTTAGATGAGTTTTTTAGTAGACTCTAGGGTTTTCTGTCTGCAAAAAATGATAATTTTGTTTCCTCATTGTCTAGTCTTATTCTTTCAATTTCTTTTCCTTCTCTTATTACTGTAGCTAGCATTTCTAGTACAGTGTTGAATAAAAATGATGATAACGGACACCCTAGATTTACTGTTAATCTTGGTAGAAAAGCTACTAGTTTACACTCATTACCAATAATATTTGTTCTTGGTTTTAAATAGATACTACTCTTCCAAACGAATTTTGCTATTTTTTTCCTAATTTAGTAAAACAATTTTGGTTAATTTAATTGAGATGGTGTTCAATATATAAATTACTAGAGGTAAAATAATCATTTTTATTATATTGGCCCTGCCTACTCATGAATCATTTATTTTTCTAATTATTTAAATCTGATTTTATTTGTATACAAATTTTTTGTTATAATTTTGTTTATATAGTTCTTGTGTTTCTTTTGATATGTATTTAGGATTTTTCGAACTTATATCATATGCAAAAAGAGAGTTTTATTATCTCATTCTGATTTTATTTTTTTTTCTTAGTACCATTACTAGGATTTCCAATACGATATTAAATTTTATTGGCAATACTGAGCATCCTTATTTCACATTATTCTTATTGGAAAGGTTTCTAGCTTATCTCCATTACAAATAATGATTGCTGATGGCTTTATATAAATGCTTTTTATCAATTTAGGAAAAAATCTTTTTATACCAATACTTTGAAGTGTTTTTAATAGAAATGAATATTGTACCCTATCAAATAGTTTTTCTCTAACTATTGATATTATATTATTTTTATAAAGTTTTAATTCTTAATTTAATTTTTAATTCTTTATATAATCAATTTTGTTAATAATTTTTCTTATATTAAACCATCTTTGCATTCTTGTTGTAAATCTCACTTGGTCTTCATGTATAAATATAATCTGTTAACTAGTAGAATTTTTGCATCCATGTTCTATAATGAAATTGGTCTAAAATTTTCTTTATCTGTTTTTACAACCTAACTTTTTGTTTAGGTATAAGTATCATATTTGTTTCCTAAAAGAATTTTTTATTATTATTTTTTTAATATTGGAATTAAATGGTCTTCAAATGTGTGGTAGAATTCACTTGTAAATCTGTGTCTGGTCCTGATGCTTTTTCCTTTTTTTTTTTTTTTTTTTTTTTTTGCTTTTTACTGAGGCAATTGGGGTTAAGTGACTTGCCCAGGATCACACAGCTAGGAAGTGTTAAGTGTCTGAGACCAGATTTGAACTCAGGTCCTCCTGACTTAAGGACTGGTGCTCTATCCATTGCACCACCTAGCTGCCCTCCTGATGCCTTTTTCTTAGGAAGATTGTGTTCAGTTTTTGTTTTTGTTTTTTCTAAAATTACTATTTAGATACTCTATTTCCTCTTCTGCCAACCATACACTTTTTGTAAATATTCTTCCATTTTACTTAAATTGTTACATTTATTGGCATGTAATTCGGCAAAATAACTTATGTTGACCTAAATTTAATTTTTGTTAGTGGTATATTCATCCTTTTCATTTTTAATACTAGTGATTTTGTTTTCTTCTGTCTTTTAATCAAATTAACCAATGCTTTATTTTATTGGGTTTTTTTCCATGAACCAACTCTAAATTTTATTTATTAATTAAATGTTTTTTACATTGAATTTTACTGATCTCACCTTTAATTTTTAGGCTTTCTAATGTGGTGTTTAATTGGGGATTTTTAATTTGTTCTTTCTCTAGTTTTTAAAAAATTGTATATTCAATTTATTGTTCTGCTCTTTTTCAGTTTTATTGATTTAAGCATTTAGAGATATAAAATTTTCCTCTGATCACTGCTTTTGTTGTATCCCATATGTTTTGATATATTATTTCTTTCTTTTCATTCTCTTTAATGAAATTATTCATTGTTTATATGACTTGTTCTTTAATCCTCTCATTGTTTAAGGTCAGGTTATTTACTCTCCAGTTAGTTTCTGATTAATATTTCTCTGCCCCCTTGTTAAATACAATTTTTATAGCATTGTGCCCTAAAAAGGATATTTTTAATGTTTTTGCTTTTAGCTATAAAATCTATTTGTCCTAGTAATATATATATATATATAACCTTTGTAAATGTATGATATTATGTATCATATCTAGCTTAACAAATTAAATTCTATACATTTTTTGATGTCATTAATTTTTGGTTAAATTTATCAAATTATGAGAAGGGAAAATGGAATGTCCCTTATTATTATAGCACTGTTTATCTCTACCTGTAATTTATTTAACTTTTCTTTTGAACATTTAAATCCTATATATTTGATATATATAAGTTCAGTATTGATACTGTTTCGTTGTCTGTTTTACCTTTTATCAAAAAGTAATTAACCTGTTCTATCCCTTTAAATTAAATATATTTTAGCTATAACTTTGTCTGAATTTATAATTGCTACCACTGCCTTTTTTTGTATCAGCTAAAGCATAATAAATTCTTCTCTAACTCCATTTTAACTTAATATGCTTCTCTCATTTTTAAATGTTTCTTATAATCAATATATTGTTGAATTCTGATTTTTAGTCCATTCTGTTATCCATCTCCATTTTATGAATGAATTTCTCCCATTCATATTCAAAATTATAGTTACTATTTGTGAATTTCTCTTCATCTTCTTTCTCAGCCTCTTTTTACTCTATCCCTGTTACTTTATCTTTCCTTACCTTCCTATTCCTTATTCTATCTACTCCTCCAAGAAACCCTCCCTTATTCTCTTCCTTCCCACCATTCTAAATGTCCCTCCCTCTCCTGTCACCCCAATCCTCCCACCCTCTACAAGTTCAGAAGTTTTCTACGCCTCTTCAGATGTATATGCTGTGTGGCCAAATGAGAGTATGGTTCCAGCATTACCAGTCCCTCCAGTTCCACCTGTTTAATCATCAGTTCTTCTTTTCATATCTTGTGTTAGATAATTGCCCTTTTTTCCCTTGGCAAACCTTTATTTTTTAGAATTGACCCAAAATTCAGCCCCAACCTTTTTTTTTTTCAATCTACCTTAGTAGTGGTGACAGTTTTAAGAATACTGGTAACATTTTCTTTTATAAAAAGTAAAACAGTTGACCTTAATGAATGTGTTATAATTAATCTTTGATATTTTCCTTCTATTTCTTCTGGATTCTTTTTTTTTTTTTAAATCAAATCTTCCATTGTATTCTGCCCTTTTTGTTACAGATACTTGAAAGTCTTTCAGTTCATCAGATAACCACTTTTTTTTTCATTCAGGATTATACTAAACTTTGCTGAATAAATTATTCTTGGTTTGCAAGCCCAGCTCTTTTGCTCTTTGAAATATTAATGTTCAAAGACTGATCTTTTGGTGTAGAAGCTTCTAAGACTTGTGAAATCCTGACTGTGTCTCCTCAGTATTTAAATTGTTATTTTTCTTGTTCCTTGAAATATTTTCTCCTTAATCTGGAAGTTTTGAAACTTGGCTATATTCTATATGAAGGAGAAAAAAAGAAAGTTACAGATAACTTTATTATATGTTTAAAAGGAATAGCAAGTTGTACATAATAGATAAGTGATTTCATATGTGATTTTATCCTTTTTTATTATTTGTTACAGAAATGCTTATTTTATCCCATGAATTAAAATAAATAACATTTAAGAATAAATAGATGCTGCTTATTATTTTAAGGAAATCTCTGTTCATTCCTAATTATTCTAGTATTTTTAACAAGAATTGATGTATTTTGTCAAAACCTTTTTTCTGCTTCTATTGAAATAATCATGATTTTTTTTATTATTGTTAACTGATATGATTAGTTATGCTTGCAGTTTTCCTAATCATTCCTAGTATAAATACAGCCTGGCCATAGTGTATGAAATTTATGACATATATAATTATAATTTCCATGTTTTTATTTAAACTTTCATTTAAAAGTTTTTTATAAATATTCTGACTCTTCTTAGTATAGGTATCAAGATTATGCTTATATTAAAAAATAAACTTGGTAGGGCCTCTTTTTTACTTATCTTTCCAAAGTTTATGGTATATTGGAATTAATTGTTCTTTGAATGTTGGATATAATTTGCTTATAAAGCCTTTTGGTATTATGTTGTTTTCAAGGGTGTTTTTTTTTCTTGAGAACTCTTTTATGGATTATCAATTTCTTTATTCTAAGGTAGTGTATTTTAAAAATATTCTATTTCTTCCTGTTTTAAATTAATAAGCTTACATTTTTGCGATTATTTATCCATTTCTTTAGATGGTCAGTTTTATTGGCATATAGTTGGACAAATTTTTTATACTCGTAAATTGTTTCTCTCTTTTTTTTAAACCCAAATAGCCATCCATGTTATTGTTTTTTTTCTAAAACCTAGTTCCTCCTTGTTTTATTTATTAGATAATTTTTAAACTTTTAATTTTAGTAATTTTGATTTTTAGAAATTCTATCTTGGTTTTTAATTGGAGGGTTTTAATTTGTGGTTTTAGTTTCCTTAGTTGCATATCCATTTTGTGGATCTGTTCTTTCTCACCTTTATTTATGTAAGTTTTTAGAGATACAAATTTTCCTCTGAGTACTTACTGTTTTGCTGCATTCCACAAATGTTGGTGTATTGTCTCATTTTTGTCATTATCTTTGTACATCATATTCCAGAATAGTCCAATGCCAAGATAAAAGTCAAAACAACTGGCAGGGTCCTGGGGTACAGTGGATCACTTTGGTTCAGTGTGTTTGACCAAGCTCTAACCACAGCAGCTGCTTCAGCTGCCTTCATGGCCATTGGAACAAATGGTTCTCCTCTGTCTGCCTATTCTACCAGGGAAGTCTTCACATGTGTGAGGAAGATATCTCCCTTAACTCCCAAATAAGTTTTAGACCTATTGATTATACTGTCTGCCAAAATGGTCTTACTGAGGTATGGCACTGCAGCTCCTTGGAACTACAAGTGAGAGTTGAGTAGCAGGTGGATACGAGATTTTGATTCTTTACTTTAGAAGCAGCTAAATCTTGTATGATTCTGACTGTGGCTGCATGGTATTTGAATTCTTTCTGTTTGCTTGTTTTTTCTTCTTGACTTGGAAGTTTTGGATTTGAGTTAGAATATTCTTGGGAATTAGTTGACTAGTATACTGTCTTTCATTCATTTTCTATATTTCCTTTTAGTTTTAAGAACTAGGCTCTTGTTATGTTCATCACTGTCAGATAGCCCGTGGTTATTATTTTTATTTATTTATTTATTTTTTGGTGGAAGCAATTGGGATCAAGTGACTTGCCCAGGGTCACACAGCTAGGAAGTGTCTGAGGGCAGATTTGAACTCAGGGCTTCCTGAGTTCAGGGCTGGTGCTGTATCCATTGCACCACCTAGCTGCCCCTAGCCCAGTGATTCTTACATTACCTTTCTTTATTCTATTTTCTAGGTCACTTCTTTTCAGATATTTCACATTTTCTTCTACTTATCCAGTTTTTGATTTTTTAAAAAATTGTTTCTTTAAATCTAATGGAATCATTAGCTTGCCCATGGTTATTTCAAATCTTTAAGGCCTTATTTTCTTCAGTAAGGTTCTGTGTTTCTTTTTATCGTTTGACCACTTCAAATTTTTTTTTTATTTGCAAAACATATGTATGGGTAATTTTTCAACATTGACCCTTACAAAGCTTTCTGTTACAAATTTTTCCCCCCTAGTCCCCACCCCCCCCAAATGGCAGGAAGTCTACTACATGTTAATTATGTTAAAATATTTGACAAGTCAAATATGTGTGTACATATTTTTACAGTTATCTTGCTATGCAAGAAAAGTCAGATCTACAAGAAAAAAAAATCTGAGAAGGTAAACATAATGTAAGCAAGCATCAATAGAGAGCATGAAAATATGTTAGACCACTTCAAATTTTTAAGGAGTTATTTTTGTTGGTATTTTTGTTCTATTTTTACTAAGATATTCATTCTCTTCCATAACTCATTTTTATTTTCCTACTTTATTCTCTGGTGTTACATTTGATTTTTTAAATTGTTCTTTTATTTTATCTTTCTCATTAATTTTTTCTAGAAATTCTTATTAGATTTGTTTCTAACTTGCATTTTCCTTTGAGTCTTTGCTTCTTAATATTTTCAAGATATTGTCTTCCTCAACACCATACTAACTTTTTATAATCAGATTATTTTCTTGTTTGCCGGTTTTACTAGTTCACTTCTTGACTTTATAGTCTATTTCTGCTCATTTTGGGGGGAAGGAGATTTTGAATCTCAGTTTTTGTCTTTTTTGTCATTCTGATTTCACCACTCATTTTGAGGCCTATAACCACTTCAAAAGTTGTGTGGTGAGGGTGCAAGTTCCTGATCTGTTTTGATTTTTATCTATTGTTTTATGTAAAGTTGGTTAAGTTTCCACCGATTACTGGTGGGCTCTGCTGCTGTTAGTGCAGTTCAAAGTGACTGAATTCCTAGATTCCCTCTGGTTTTGATCTCCTATCCTTCTTTATTCCACTGTAGGCTTGTATGTAGGGCCAAAAATTAGAATTAAGTCTTTACTCTGCACTTAATCTCTGAGCCACATGGCTAAGTTTCTGGAACCTGTTCCTTGCCCTTTCTATAGGGAGGGCCCCTGTTATTTCCTAAACACAAATATTTCTCTCACCTTGTATCTGAGACCCAGAATTGAGTAATGGGTGACAGAACTGTTGATAAATGGCTCCTGTTCCTGCTGCCATTGCTGGTGCAGAGGGTTTCCTGGGATCTTTCTTATACAAGTGTTCAGTCCTGTTTGCTCCCCCGTGTTGTTGCTGCCATGTTGCCATTACTACAGTATGCTCCTGAGAAGCAACTACTTCAGTGCCTATAAGCTCTGTCTTCCTAAATGACTTACACTGTTGACTTTTTTTTTCTTAACTTTCCTAATTATAATGGATTCTGGCAAGTTCTTTTAGCTGTGGAGGAGTTAAAGCAAAAATGTCCTTCATCTTGATTCTGCAGCTATGAAAGTATTTAAAGATAGGCATTTTCTCTGAACAACTATTTTGGCTTATCCCCCAAATTTTGGTATGTTGCCTTATTTTCTTAGCTAATGAAATTACCAGTTGTTTTTATGATTTATCTTTTACCTACTAATTTTTTGGATAGAATTATTTGGTCTCCAGTGAGTTGTTATTTTTCTTCATTGGGCTTTTATTGAATATAATTTTATTGCAATGTAGTCTGTAAAAGAATGTTGTATATTACTACTACTCTATATTTGTATGTGAGGTTTTTATGTAATCATCAGTTTTTATAAATATTGAGATATATATATACTCCTTTCAATCCCAGACCTTTTTTTTTTTTATTGTTTTCATGGTTGTCTTATGATTCTTAAATTATCTCTACTTGACCTGTTTTTTTCATCAGTTGCTTTTGATAGCACATACTTCACATTTTCTTCAATTTTTTTTCATTCTAATGTTTCTTATTTCATAGAGTCATTGGTTTTCCTTTGGCTTCTTCTAATTTCATGATGTCTGTTATTTGGTTAAACTTTAACAATTTTTGTTCTAAGCTATTTTTTTCTTTCTTTATTTCATTTCTTCCATATAATCATGTAGTTCTTGTAAGAATTCATTTTTTTCCTTTGAACCTGCTTACAAGTATTAGAATTTCTCTTTACTTCTAAGTTAGGATGGGCTTTTTGGTTTTGATTTTGTTTTGTTTTTTAGTATCTTTGAATTTATTACAATTCTTTCTAGTAGTCTTTATGCACTTATGCATATTCATATCTCTTCAGTCTTAGTTCCTGACCTGGGGCTTTGTGCCAGGACCTTCTGCTCAGTATTTGATAAAGCGATTAGCTCTACCTGATTTTAGCCTGGCAGCAGTGATAAAAATATTATCTCTATCTTGATGGTTTCTAATTGTGTGGGTTTTTGGGTTTTTTTTTCCCCTTTGCTCAAGGCTTAGTTATCTTTAGCAGAGTTCTCCAGCTTTCTTCTGGTCATATGATGACTAAATTATTTCACAGCAACAATAGCAAACAGTAATAACTAGCATTGATATAACACCTACTATACTCCAGGCCTTGTGCTCAGCCCTTTGTTAATAATTCATTTGATCCTTACAACAATCCTGAGAAGTAGGATTATTATTATTATTATTTTATTATCCTCATTTTGCATTTGAAGAAACTGAGGCAAACACAGATTAAGTTATTTGCCCAAGGGGACCCAGTTATATGTTTGCATGAGTCACCAAAAAGTTGATAGCAGTCTTTTGATTTGATAAATTCAGAAGTTCTTGATCATGATCTGATTATGTCACACCTTTATTTTGTTACTAAATTGATAAAGAGCAGCCTCAGTACCGCTCAACAAAGAATCTCTCTGAATTTATCTCTTTTCATTCTGATTCTTTTTTTTTTGTTTTATTTGCATAACATATGTGTGGGTAATTCTTCAACAATAACCCTTACATAGCTTTCCGTTACAAACTTTTCCCCCAACTCCCCACCCCTCCACTAGATGGCAGGATATCCACTACATGTTAATTATGTTAAAATATTGGCAAATCGAATATATGTATACGTATTTCCAAACTTGTCATTGTTGTGCAAGAAAAATCTTGTCTACACAAACGATATATCAGATAAAGGAAACACAATGTAAGCAAACATCAATCAAGGAGTATGAGAATGTTATGTTGTGGTCCACATTTCACATCCCTCTCTCTGGGTGTATATGGCTTTCTTCAGTGAACAATTGGAGGTGGTTTGAAACATTTCATTGTTGAAGAGAGCCATGTCCATCAGAATTGATCGTCATAGTACTGTTGTTGCCATGTATAATGATTTCCTGGTTCTGCTCATTTCACTCAGCATCAGTTCATGTAAGTCTCTCCAGGCCTCTCTGAAATCATCTTGCTGGTCATGTCTTACAGAACAATAATATTCCATAATATTCATATACCATAATTTATTCAGCCATTCTCCAATTGAAGGGCATCTATTCAATTTCCAGTTTCTAGCCACTACAAAAAGGGCTGCCACAAACATTCTTGCACATGTGGGGCCTTTTCCTTCCTTTATGATTTCTTTGGGATATAAGCCCAATAGAAATGCTGCTGGGTCAAAGGGTATGCACTGTTTGATAACTTTTTGAGCATAGCTCCAAATTGTTCTCCAGAATGGCTGTATCCGTTCACAGCTCCACCAACAATGCATCAGTGTCCCAGCCCTCCCACATCCCCTCCAACATTCATCATTAACTTTTCCTGTCATTTTAGCCAATCTGACAGGTGTGAAGTGGTATCTTGATTTGCATTTCTCTGATCAATAGTGATTTGGAGCACCTTTTCATATGACTATAAATAGTTTTAATTTCATCCTCTGAAAATTGTCTGTTCATATCCTTTGACCATTTATTGATTGGAGAATGGCTTGAATTTTTATAAATATGAGACAATTCTCTATATATTTTAGAGATGAGACCTTTATCAGAATCCTTAAATGTAAAGATGATTTCCCAATTTATTGCTTCCCTCCTAATCTTGTCTGCATTGATTTTGTTTGTACAAAAACTTTTTAACTTAATATAGTCAAAGTTATCTATCTGGTTTTCAATTAAGAGTTCCAGTTCTTCTTTGGACATAAATTTATTCCATCTCCATAGATTAAGTACTTTTTAAGGCACAGCCTATATGGAGCTTTCTTATAGCATGGAAAACTGAATTTTCTTTGTGGCATCTTATATCTTTATCACTATAGAAAAATAAATGTTTCTATGATTTTTACATTAATTTTTGGACAGAAGTTTAAAAAAAGAAGGCACTCTTTTTCTTTTGCTCCAGTTTTTGGATTTGGCCTTTTCATCAGTCTTTTCAAGTTAACATTTTCTGTCGAGCAATGAAATGTTTCAAATCACTTCCAATTGTTCACTGAAGAAAGCCATATACACCCAGAGAGAGGGATGTGAAATGTGGACCACAACATAACATTTTCATACTCTCGATTGATGTTTGCTTGCATTGTCTTTCCTTTATCTGATTTTTCTTTCTTGTAGATACGATTTTTCTTGCATAACAATGATAAGTGTGGAAATATGTATACATATATTCAATAACATAATTAACATGTAGTGGATATCCTGCCATCTGGGGTAGGGGTGGGGAGTAGGGAGGAAAAATTTGTAACAGAAAGCTTTGTAAGGGTTAATGTTGAAGAATTACCCATACATATGTTTTACAAATAAAAAGAAAAAAAAACACATTTTCTGTTGAGGAAGAGATTTTTCTATCATGGGGAAAGTTGTGAGATTATCTGCTGAACCATATGGGTTTTTAGAGTTGAATCATCTATTTTTCGTTTGAGTTGGCATTTTTTCCTCTCAACTAATTGTAACTTCTCCTTAAAAACTAGGGTAAACATCTACTTAAAAAAGAACAAAACTGGGGAAAAAACATATTGGAAATCTTATACTTGCTGTTCTTTAGGAATTGATATAGGGATAACATCGAATTATCCAGGGAACTTCCTCATAATGCATTCTTAATGTTTCATTATATTAATACAGATTAACAAAAAAAGCTTATTTTAGGATTTCCAACATGAAGGATTTGATTCTGCAGTTTTTTGTTTTGTTTTGTTTTAAACACATACACAACTAGTATTCAGAATTTGCTTTTAGTTTCCAAATATTTCACCTATTTCCTTCTTTATTTTTAATAATACCTTTGAAGTATCAACTTACCTAGTGTTTTACTCAATTTAAGTTTGTATAATTGATATGATTTCTAGTTGTCCCAAAACTAAGAGGTTTCTATAGATGCAAAATATAGGGAGCGCATATTAAGAGAAAATTTGTAAGCAAACCCATTTAATTTCATGTTAGTGTAATGTATATTTTAAGCACATAAGAGCTTCATTTTTTTTGAAAATTAACCTTCTTTGCTTCATTTTCACTATATCTATATGTCTATATTATATATATGTGAACATATATATAATACAGTATCTATTCAGCTAGATTTATTTATTTGTATAAAATATTTGTTTTCCATCTTGCTAGTGATTGGTTTACTGAACAGAATTTTTCTGGAAAACACATTTTTCTTAATATTTACAGTACAGAGCATGCTTGGATAGGATGCAAGAGCTGGAGGATTTGCTTGTTAAAGAAAGAGACAACTCTCGACGACTACTATCCGATAAAGAAAGGGAAATGGCAGAAGTAAGGAATCAAATGCAGCAACAGTTAAATGAATATGAACAACTTCTAGATGTGAAGTTAGCCCTAGATGTGGAAATCCGTGCATATAGGAAATTGTTAGAAGTTGAGGAAGAAAGGTAAGAAATGAAGTGCCACTTCCTTCTTTCTACCCGTCTGTGATTATTTTTTAAAGAAAGAATTTATATTTTCTTTCAGGACTTAAAACTGGCCTTGTTATTTATTTATTTATTGCCATTTTTTCCCTCTCAAAAGCTTTCAAAGAAAGAAAATAATGGATCAAAGTCCTCTCTCATAACAAGGAAATATTGCAGACAAACAACATATTTTGTTGGTAGATTATGTCTTGCAGTATGAGACTTTCTGTGACACTTGAGACTTAGAAAAGCTTAGCTGTGTGATTAGGAAAGAAGTTTTTAAAATGCTTTAAGACATAGAGATTGATTGCGATAAAAAACATTCCATTAATATATTCTGGTAATGAGTAATGCCAACTTACAATATAGGAATCACAATGCAGATACATTTAAAAGAAACTGTAAAACATGAGACAAGATCAAAATATAACATTTTGTTTTTTAACAGTAGTTTTTATGAAGCTATCCTTATTAATGTATGCATTTACATAAGAATGATAAATTTGCAAAAGTTAAAATCCACAGTTTCAAGTGCCTGGTTTATCATGTTAAAGCTAATTTCATATAATTTACATAAAATACATTCTAAAATGACTATTCTACTGATTTTGATAGTATTTAGGTGACAGGAAAAAATTTTTTTTTTTTGTATTCACTTTAAAGGTGGGGAATCTGATCTATAAATGTGCAGTGACTGACTTGGGGTCAGTTTGGAGCCAGAAGTACAATCTATGGTGATTTTTGTCATTTGCACATCAGTGCAAGCTATATAGCAGAAAGTTAGCAATACTTTATTTTAGAAAGCTAATCAGCATCTATTTTAGTTGAGAAAGGAAAATATACACCATGAAAACACCAAGTGAATCTTAAATCTTTTTTGTATAGGTTGAAGCTTTCTCCAACTCCTTCTTCTCGTGTAACAGTGTCAAGAGCATCTTCTAGTCAAAGTGTGCGTACAACTAAAGGAAAGAGGAAGAGAGTTGATGTGGAGGAATCTGAGGCGAGTAGTAGCATCAGCATCTCTCATTCAGCCTCAGCCACTGGAAATGTTTGCATTGAAAAGATAGATGTTGATGGAAAATTTATCTGCCTAAAGAACACTTCTGAACAGGTAAAATAAAATTGTGCACCTGCTTCCTTCAGAAAACCTATTTATTGGGATTACTGTCTTGACTTTATAAATTTCTTCTTTTCTTTGCATAAGCTTTTGAAATTAGTATCTCTTTCCTCTCACAGTTCTTCTCCCCAGTACTGTTTAAGTAACTTCTGTGTTGAAAGTGACTATTCATTATTGAAGTTCAAATTTAATGTAAATGTATATATCTGCTGTTTTTAAAGTTTTGTTTAGGCAAATTTACCATATTAAGGTGTGTCTTTGTAAACACTTTACCTTAGAGAGGTTTTTATCCATGATAATAGGACTGTAATGAGAAAGGCTTATGAGATGATGAGCCAGAGGCTGGAGGGAGTGGTGAATTTTTGATTACAGACTAGATCCAGATATAGAGATTTTTTTTCCCCTTTAAATTAACAAATAACATAATGCAACTAGTTATATATGGACCAAAAGCAAAATGTTTTTTTTTTTTCCTGGTACAATTTGAGAAAACACTGTTTCAAAAATTAAACGTCTAGATTTTATACTAGGTTATCAACAATTTTTCTGAATTTCTTATGACAGTTTTTAAGATGGCTGAATACAACATATAACTCGGTATTTAAGATATCTTCTTCATCACTTCAGCAGTATGCAAACCAGGACCATAATAGGGAGTCTAGCATTGTGAGAGTAAAATATAATTGTTATAGCTAAGGTTCAGTATGCTGCCCTATTGCATATATTTTAGGGTCAATAGTGGGTATTAGCCTAGTTTATATAGAAATCATCTTTTGCCTGCCTACCATTATTTAAAAATATTATATTAGTATATGAGCTACCACTTAGGCAGAGTTGATTAAACAAACTGAAAAAAGGGTTCCTTGTTGTAATTCCGACTCACAAAAACAATGTAGCCACAGCTAACCAGTTCTATTTATTTATTTTAATAATTTTAGATGAAAGGAAAGAATTACAGATTCAGATAAGAAAACATTTTTTTTCTTCTTAAACATGTATTTACTTTTTAAAGGTCTTAAAATCATAAGATATTTGTGATTGTGATTGACAGCTGAAATAATGGTCCTGTAATAGATTTAATTTTTATTTTATTTATGCTGATTTATACTAGAAACTTTCATTTTACATGATCTTTGAGAATTTTTCTGTCTGAAAAATGCAACCACAAAATGAAACTCTTACTGAAATGGGCCTTAAATAACAAGTGCATGACTGTTACCAGGCTTAAAGCTTTTTCATCTTAATAGGAATTAGGAGGGCTTATACTCTTTCTGAAAAAACAGGATCATTTTCATAGCAGAACAGTGTTTCTACTTGATTTAATCACAAAATATAGCTGGTGTTTGGGGGTTTTACATATATTTTAATAAACTTTATTCTTATGAGACTTTTAGTTATGAATTAGATGAAGTTCAATCTACCAAATGAGAGGTTCTTTATTTCAGAATGTGAAAAAGTGAACCTTGAAAACCACAAAGATAAAAAAGCTTCCTTTATTAAGCCAACCTATGTTTAAGTAAATTTAGAAGTTCATTTAGTTCTCAACTACCTATTTGAAACAATCTTTATTTCATTTATTCTGTGCCTAGGATCAACCAATGGGAGGCTGGGAGATGATCAGAAAAATAGGAGATACTTCTGTTAGTTATAAATATTCTTCAAGATATGTATTGAAAGCAGGCCAGACTGTTACAGTAAGTGATTTTTTTTTTCTTGCTGGAAATAAGCTTAACGTATTAATTAGATTAAATAATCTGGGGATGGGGGAGATTGTCTAGCTGTGATTTCATTAGGATAGAGAGCTCTCAATAATGAAGTTCCACCTACCAATTCAGATCAACAATCCCTGCTCTGTCACTTACAGTTTTGAGACTTCTCAGAAGTACTTGCCCCAGTCCACAGAGCAAATACAGGTCTTGAATCTAGGTTTTCCTGATTCCAAATATATTCATCCACTATGTTACATTGCCTGATACTGTTTTAATATTTCTTATTATTAGAAATCCATTAAAAAAAGATAAGTATTGGGGCAGCTAGGTGGTGCAGTGGATAGAGCACCAGCCCTGAAGTCAGGAGGACCCGAGTTCAAATCTGGTCTCAGACACTTCCTAGCTGTGTGACCCTGGGCAAGTCATTTAACCCCAATTGCCTCAGCAAAAAAAAAAAAAAAAAGATAAGTATTTGAAGGTCTTTTATGACTTTTCTTTTCAGTTACTTAGAGAACTCTCTAAAATGATAACTTTTTCTGTATTGGCTAATAGTGATATTTAACTCATAAAATGAGCTGCTAAATCTGGATTTCCCTTTTTGCTTCGTGAATACAGAATATTTGCTTTTACTACTATTATAACTCAGTCTCATTTGAGAAACCATACCTTATGGAAACAAACATTAAGATATTTTCCCACTCTCTAAAGCTTGAGGGCACAGAAAGTTAACTGTGATATTGCTTTGCATGTTGACTGTTGGTGTTTGTCATCAAAGAGATTTGAAATTTTAACCCGATTTGGAATTAAACACTGAAACATTTCTATCTTAGCATATTCTAGAATATTAGTCAATCAGACAACAAGTATTTTTTATATGCCTGACACTGTTTTAAGCACTGTCAGTAAAAAAAGCCAAAAACATGGTCCCTGTCCTCGAGAATGATTAATGTTATAATAAAGACAATATGCAAATCATCATGTGGGTATGTGTGTGTACACACACATATATATACATATATACATTTACACAAACAATAAATGGAAGGTAATATTATAATATACTATACCTCATAAAATTATTAATATACTTTTTAGAGAAATGTTTTTCATAAAATGAAAAAAAAAAAGGTTTTCCCCTTTTTCTGGGAAGGGCCTCAAACTTAGGTTTGATACTGGAACAAAATAAAACACTTGTAATTGGGAGGAAGTGTCTTGTTCTTTAAAGTTCAGATCAAACAGAGCTGCCAGTGGTAAGTGGAAGGTTTTTCATTACTGATTGACCCATTTATGTGCCAGGCAGCTTTTTATGTACCCAGTAACTGATTCAGTTAGCATCTTTTAGGCAGAGAATGTAAGGTTTTCCTGATGTTTAGCAAATTATCTGATCGAGGTATTGCAAGGGTAGCCAGTTTTCCTAATCACAGTATCCTTGTCTGGGCCAACTTCTGATTTACTTGCCCTTAATGTCACATCTCCCACTTGTTCCCTATGAATCTGCCCAGCAACAGCACATATGAAGACATTTGTCAGAGGTTGGCATCCCGCCTTATGCCTATGCTGCTGCCTGTGCATGCCCTGGGACTAAAGGGCTGGTAAGCTGCCCTTCCTCATTTGGGATATTTTTATCCTTTCATGTCTGCAAAGTAATGGTAGCAGCCCAACAAAAAGAGCCTGGTTTGGAAATATCCAAAGGGAATACTTCCCTGGGCATTAGAATATCCTTGTAATAGTGGACTTCTCTTCCTCCCTCCCCTCCCTACAATGACAACTTGGAGAAGGTACTTGAGATTTTGTACTTATTGCACCTATCTACATTTTATAAAATCGTAAGATTTTAGCATTGGAGGAGACCTTTTATCAGCTGCCTCATTTTCCAGGTAAGAAAACTGAGGACAAGAGGTGAAATGACTTGTTTACATTCACACAGGTAATATAATCTAACTTGTAATAACTGCTTTTGTGGTATTTTGATCTTTGACTCTTAAGAATTTGGACTACCATCCTATTATATATCATGAAAAAGGTATGGACTTCGTGGATGATGATGTTCTTTATTTTCCAGATTTGGGCTGCAAATGCTGGAGTCACTGCATCTCCTCCCACGGACCTTATCTGGAAAAATCAGAACTCTTGGGGTACTGGTGAAGATGTGAAAGTTATATTAAAAAATTCTCAGGGAGAGGTAAGATAATTTAGAACAAGAGTTCTTAATCTTTTTTTGTATCACAGTCCATTTTATTTTCTCAAAGTAATACATGTAATAGTTAACATTTATTAAGATCTTACTGTGTGCTAAGCATTCTATTAAGCACTGGGAATAAGAAATAAGGGGGAGAGGGAAGGCAGTCTTGACCTCAGGGAGCACAGCATACAAAAGATAGCTTAGAAGTGGGAGAAGGATCAAGAAGGCAAGGAGGAGCATGATGGAGTTCAATTCAAAGAGTGTAGCTGGTAGGAAATGAGCCACCTGGTCTCTGAGCCCTCTTTAAATAAAGGGTTTGAGCTCTTTCTCTGACCCTAGCCTTCTAAAGGGGCAGAGAGTACTGAGGGTACTCAAAAGTTGTTGGATTCTTACAGACAAATTAACCAGAAGTAAGTGGAGATGATGGAATCCAAGTTCCAACAAAGGATATAGCATTACTCGGGAAACAAGTTATATTGAAATAGTTATCAGGATTTTTTTTTTTTTTTTGCAAAAACAAATTCCTGGACCCCAGGCTAATAATTTAGATTTAGAGGCAGAGCCATAATGGAGGAGGAAAGGCAGGGACTCATCAAGTTCTCCTTGGAACTCCTCCAAATACTTGTAAATAATAGTTCTAAACAAATTCTAGAGCAGCAGAATCCACAAAAAAGATGCAGTAAAACAATTTTCCAGCCTAGGACAACTGGGAAGGTCAATAAGAAAGGTCTCTTGCACCTGGATGAGAATATAGGGTACCAAAGCCGGCAATCCCAGCAAAACAAGAATAGGCCTTGGGGTAACTGAATCAATGGCAGCAGTAGTGGTTCTCAGACCTCTCAGTCCATAAGTGCCACAGACAATTTAGAAGGTCCTCAGGAAAAACAGCATGGTCACAGCCCTCACAAACCAAGAGTAGGTCGTGGGAGCCATTGAATTAGCAGCAGTAGGGACAACTTCTGGAGGTCTCAGCTCACAGACTGTAAGGGATGGAACAACTGCTCAGAAAGAGATTAGAGAGGTCTCCTTACTAACCCTGAGACAGATTTTGTTGCCTTGCCCATACTTGATGTGGGTGAGAGTCCCAGAACAAGGGGAAGAACTAGCATGCCAGAGCTTGTAGCTACAATGAAACAGGACTCTCATCACAGTTCTAGGGCAGAAAAAAGTGCTTGTGGTTACTCACAGACCAGAATACAGGCCAGGAGTGTAGGAAACAGATCTTTTCTTACTCCATCTTGGAAGACCTGAAAACTTACAGGTCCCTAAAATTATCTGAAAATAGCTGCCCCCAAATTCTGAAGGTTGGAACAGTGCACTGTCCTCCCCAGAAGCGAAGCCCTACTTTAACAGAGTTTTTTAAGTCAAGTAATAGTTTAGGGAAATGAGCAAACTACAGCAAAAAGATTCTGATCATGGCAAGTTACTTGACAAGAAAGATCAAAGCCTCCAAAAAAATGTGAATTGATCTCAGGCTATGGAAGAACTCAAAAGGGATTTGGAAAATCAAGGAAGAGGTACAGAAAAAAATTGGGAAGAGAAAATCATGAAAAAGAAGTCAACAGCTTGGTAAAGGAACACACACACACAACACACACACACACACACACACACACACAGAAATTCTGAAGATAATAGCACCTTAAATTTTCAGGAAATTGTCATGGAAAATTGCTCTGATATTATTTAACCAGAGGGAAAATAAAATTGAAAGAATCCGGTGATTACCATTGAAAAGAGTTTCCAAAATGCAGACTTCCAGAAATATTATACCCAAATTCCAGAGCTCCCAGGTCAAGCAGCCAGAAAGAAACAATTCATATATTGTGGAGTTACAATCAGGATAACACAAGATTTAGCAATATCTATGTTAGAGGGTCAAAGGATTTGGATTATGATGTGCCAGAGGGCAAATAATCTAGTATTACAACTAAGATTCACCTCACCAGCAAAACTGTGTAAAATCCTTCAGGGTGAAAAATGGATGTTTGTTATAATAAAGAACTTTAAAGCATTCTTGATGAAAAGACTGGAGCTGAAAGGAAAATTTGACTTTGAAATACAGAACTCTAGAGAAGCATAAAAAAGTATACACAGAAGGGAAATCATGAGGGACTTAATAAGATTAAACTATTTACATTCCTACATGGGAAAATGATAGTTGTAACTTATAAGAATTTTATCATTAGGACAGTTAGAAGGAGAGAGAGAGAGAGAGTGTGTGTGTGTGTGTGTGTATATGTGTGTGTATACACACAGAGAACACATGTATTAGTTAAATGTGAAGGGATGATATAAAAAAATAAAATTAAGGAGAGACAGAGGAAGGTACTAGGAGAAAGGGAGAGGTAGAATGGGGTAAATTACCTCACATAAAAGGAGTAAGAAAAAAACTTACAGTGAAGGGGAAGAAGGGGGAGATGAGAGGGCATGAGTGAACCTTATTCTCATCAGAATTGGGCCAAAGAGGGAATAACATATATTCTCTATTAGAGATAGAAATCTATCTTATCCTATAAGGTAGTAGGAGGGATAGAGGAATGATAGAAGGGAGGGCAGATAGGGCAGGTGGTAGTCAGAAGCAAAACACTTTTGAGGAAGAATAGGGTGAAAGGGAAGAGAGAATAGAATAAATAAAGGGGAAATACAATTAGCAAGGTTAATTATGAGAAAAAAATCTTAAAGCAAATTTTTCTGATAAAGGCCTCATTTTTCAAACATAGAGAATTGAGTCAAATTGATTTAAAAAAAAAAACATTCCCCAACTGATAAATGATAAAAAGATAAGAACAATTTTTAGAGGAAATAATCATAGCTCTCTATAGCCATATGAAAAATTGCTCTAACTTGTTGATTAGAAAAATGAAAATTAAAATAATTCTGAAATACTACCATATATCTGTTAGATTGTCTAATAGGAGAGGAAAGGAAAATGACAGGTGGTAGAGGGGATATATTAAAGGAAAAGTACCTATACATACAAAAAATATATTTATAACAGCTAGGTAGCACAGTGGATAGAGCACCAGCCCTTAACACTTCCTAGCTGTGTGACCCTGAGCAAGTCACTTAATCCCAATTGCCTTAGCAAAATAATAATAAAAATACAATAAATAGAAATCATGAGCAGGATAATATCAAAAATTCCTGGAAAGCTGTTGCAAAGTGAAATGTACCACGTACAAAGTAACAACGATATTATAAGATGATCAGCTGTGAATGACAAAACTATTCTCAGAAATACAATGATGCAAGAGCTCGGAAGGAGTTATGAAAAATGCTATCCATTCTCAGAGAAAGAACTGATGGTGTCTAAATGAATTTTGCATTTTTTAAACTTTATTTTTCTTAAGAGATTTTTTTGGTCTGTTTTTTTTCACAAGATGACTATTATGGAAATGTTTTATATTCCAACACCTGTATAACCTGTATTGAATTTCTTGCATTCTCAATGTGAGGAAGGAGAGAGGGAGGGAAAATCTTTGTGTTCCAGATTCTAAATAAAATACTAAAGTACAACCAAAAAAAAAAAAGAATCCCTAGTTTAGAGGTGGTGTTATATAATGAATAAAGCATTGGGTTAGAGGCAGACCCAGCTTCAAATTCCTCCTCAGACATTTAGGAACTGTGCAACCCTAGCAAGTCACCTAATCTCTTAGTGCTTCAGTTTGTGTATCTGTAAAATAAAGAACTCTAAGATCCCTTCAAACTTTAAAAATCTATAATCTTATGGTCTTTAGTTTTATTAATACTTCTACAGTAGAATTTTTTTCTTGAAAGTTTCAGACATGTAAATAATTAGGCTAATGATGTTGCTGCTTATAATTGATCTAATAATCCAGAGTCAGGGCAGCTTATTCCTGACTGTTGGTGTTTATATAACACTTTATGGCTTGCAAAGCATTTTATCTCATTTAGTTTCACACTTACCATTCTTCATACAGTTCATACAGTTACCCCGTGAGGTCAGTATTACAGATACTCTTCTGGCTATATATAACTTTGTGTTATATATAGCCACCAAGTAATAGAACTAGGATTCATAGTTCTGTGAATCTGAATTTAGTCCTCTACAGTAGAGATGTGCAGTGGTACATGCCTGACTATGACCTAAATGTTTAAAAATGATTGGAAAATTGATTTAAAATGATTTGTGATATATTAAACAAATTTTTTTGAAAATTACAATAGAATGTGGTTTATATTGTGTTCTAAGTCACTATGCAGCCACAGTGATCCTTTTGTACAGTTTGGTGGTCTCCATTTCTGTTTTGAGTTTGACACCACTGTTCTATCCCATCCATAGCTTAAATTATAAAATTGTGGTCACATTTTAGGAATCAGAGTAAATATATTGTATGAATCCTGAAGGTAAATCTAAAATATATATAGAGGAGGGTTTTTTTGTTAATAACTCCTAAAAAAGACTAATTGTAAGACTCATCTCAAATTGATGATTGCTTAATAATGAAGGTATTAAATAGAATTAGATATTAAATTAGAAAATTAATTAAAATTAGAAAGTAAAGTAGCATCAGAACCATAGAATCGATTTTTTCCATTATTTTCCCCCAAGCTTTAACAAAGAATCTACCTTGAAATGAAACAATTAGTAAGCCTAATGTGGTTCTGTGGCCTATTCCTGCCCTTCTTCAAGCTAAGTCTTATGTCATATGCAGTAATCTGGATCCAGTCAATAAACATTTATAAGTGCCTGCTATATAACAGACACTGTGCTAAGTATTGGAGATACAAAAAGAGGCAAGAAATTGTTTTTGCCCTCAGGGAACTTACAATCCAAATGGGGGATACAACATGCAAACAAATATATATGCAGGATAAAGAAGAGTAATTAAAAGAAGGATTTGCTGGAATTAACAGAGGTCAGGGAAGGCTTCCTATAGAAGGTGGGATTTTAGTTGGGATTTAAAGGAAGCCATGGAGAGATCAGCAGGCAGAGCAGATGGAGGACAGGTAGAGAAAATACCTGAGAGATTTGAGTATTTTGTTGATGGCATATCGAGAAAGCCTGAGGTAAAAGAATGATTCCTTTTCAGAAACTGGGTGTTTCTCAGAAGCAAGCTAGGAATACTGAGCGGGGGGGTGGGGGGGGTGGGAAGGCTGGTAGTTATTTTTTTATCCCGTAGGAGGAAGACACCAGGGTCTTTGTCTGCTGCTTCTTGTGTGTTTCTCAATTTTATGTTAAGATCAGTATTCTTTAGTGCTTCCCACTTGACTACATGCAGATAAATCATATTAGGTAGGAATATATTTAAGCCAAGTTGGGAAACCAAACACATTGTTTTTTTTTTTTTTTTTAAATATGAGTTTAAGATGATTATATCTGTGTCTGTACTTTGTGTGTGTGTACATATATATAAAAATCAGGACTAGATATTTATATAATACAAGCAATATTCAGTAAAGCAAAATGCCTGTATAATAAATAATTTAGTTCTTTGGAGTGCATACATTTAGAGATGAATTGCAGCTCCCTTATATTACATAAGAAGATGCTGAAATTTAGGTTTAATTGGTTTACTCAAGGTATCACAGGCAGTAAGTTGTAGAGTTGGTTTTTAAGCCTGCTCCCTCTGACTCTATCTTGTTTTATCCTCCCTATCAGGGATATCAATCTGTGTTTTATTGTATTTATATTTTGTTAAAAGTTTCACATTTTAATTTTATTCATACTTGGTGAAGTTTATTCCTGCTTAACTCTTTAATGGACTCAGATTATAATGAGAAATTATTCCAGAAAAAAATTTTAGCTCCTAGTCATCTTCATTCCAAGCAATAACTTGTGATTTGGGCCAGATTTAAGTCACTAATCTGCCAACAGCATTGTTGAAACATTTTTGTTCATTATTGTGCATAAACAGCATAAAGATACATTTTATATATACATACATATGTATATATATACACACACAGTGTATGTACATGTCTTTGCATTGTAAATATAAATATATCTGCATATGTGTGTACAGTCTTTATGTTCTGAATTCCAGATCTATAGATCAGTTGTCTGTTGGCTGTATTTTTTGGCTTTAAATGGGCATAGGCATCTCAAAATCAACAAGCCAGAAACAGAATTCATTATTCTTCTCTCCACCCATCAAATCCATTCCATCTATTCCATTCTTCACTCTATCTCTAAATATTGCCAAATTAACATTGTTAAAATACACATTCTGTTACTCACCTACTCAAAAATGCTCATATTTAGCTGATTTTCCTTGCACAGCAAGATACCTGTATAAATATGTATGCATATGCTGGATTTATCATCTATTTTAACATATTTAACATGTATTGGACTACCTACCATCTAGGGGAGGGGGTGGGAGAAAGAGGGGAAAATTTGGAACAGAAAGTTTTGCAAGTGTCATTGTTGAAAAATTACCCATATGTTTTATAAATAAAAAGCTTTAATGAAAACTAAAAAGTTTTTAAAATGCTCATATTTAAATTTAAATTTTAAGAATCCTCAGATTGGCATTTAAAGATTTAAATCTATAAAAATTTTTTCATTTGAACATGATCTGGCCTTCTGTCCTCCTCCAGTAAATGAAATTATGAAGTAATTAAAAATGAATAACTTAAGATTAAGGAGTTTTAAAATAACTACCATTTATGTTTTATTTTATGATTTACAAAGCACTTTATCTTATTTATCAAAATTAGCATGAGTTTTTTCCCCTGAGATTTAAATAGCAAATAAAATGGGGATTTACTATATATAAAGCTGGGCAAAACCTCCCCTGCCCCCCCCCCCCAAAAAAAAGATTGTACAAATTGTACAATTGCAAATCTCTAGTTTATGTAGCTTGCTTTTTAAATGGTACTGCTATATCTCTATTCCTATTTTCTTCCCCCCCATTATTTTCCATGACATTCTTGACCTTTTTTCCTACTCAGATCAATTTTATTATTATTTTGTCTCGATCTATAAAATAATTTTATATATTCCGTAGTTATTTTGATTAGGACTTTTTTCTATTTCTTCCTGCTGTTTGGGGGTATAATATATTTAAATACTGATTTATGTGTATTTTTTATATTCTTCAACTTTGCTAAGTGTATATTGTGTGTCATGTGACTACTTAGACTTCTCTAGATCCTGTGAAAGATAAAATAATTGAGAGAAACTTCTAGATAGAGTATAAAACTGAGAGATGTATATTTACCGAAGTCCACTAGGAGATAGTTGATCCAACCTAGTGTCTACCCTGAAAATGGCTTTTCTATTAATAGTGAATTCTTTCAGAGTTTCCTGGGTGTAGATGGCATTGTCAGTTATTACATTAAGTTCCAGAATTCTCAGAAGAAATTTATAATCACTCAAAGAAGCTTAAAGATATTTATTGCCCAAATTACTAAATTCATTTGTGTAAATACTCCATAGAACTTGTTTTTTCATGTCTGTGATAGGCAATGTATATGAGGAAAAGTTGAGGAAAATTGGCTGCATTGACTTTTCAAAATTGCAAAATTACTTGAATGAGCCCAAGTTTTTTTTCCCAAAAGTTCATTTTCTTAATTCTGATAATTCTATCAAGTGTTTCTTCTGTATGGCATCATAACAAAGAATACAAGGATATTAGAAAATTTAAAACTAAATATTACTCAGGTCGAAGGAAAGGCATGTATGTAAGCAAGCTGTAACATTCAACCAATGAGTAACTTCAAAGAAGAGTCATCTGAGTTTGTTTTAGCAGGGAAGAATTGACATTACATGAGATGATACACTATGTTAGATAATATATCATTAAAGAAGTAGCAGGTTCTGGGAGAGCAGTTTGAAATGTGAAAAATTCACAATGGATGTTTGTCATAGCCAAAAGGTACGTGACTTATTAACTTATTGTTCATGGGCAAAATCAGAATAATTAAACAACTGACTGAATTAAGGGGACTTTTTAAAGGTCAGAAGGAAGATAAGAGGAAGTAAGGGTGGGATCTAGAGTTAGGGAGATTCCCTCTTGAGAACAAACTGTGCACTGTCTGCATGAGCATGATGAGGCTGTTGAGTATGCCCTAGATATGCTAACAAGACAATCTCAAGAGTTCAGCCTCTCTTTGTGTGTGAACAGGATGGGCTGGATTAAAGTTCTACAGCATTTCTGACTATGAAGACAGGATTGGCTTAGGTTAGAATTCACATCACAGTGACACCCTTTTGCATAAACTCATTTGCCTTTTGTTGGGCCATTGGCAGAACCTTGTTTTTATAAACAATTTTTTTTTTCTTTTTTTGCTGAGGCAATTGGGGTTAAGTGACTTGCTCAGGGTCACACAGCTAGGAAGTGTTAAGTGTCTGAAGTCAAATTTGAACTCAGGTCCTCCTGACTTCAGGGCTGGTGCTCTATCCACTGCCCAACCAAGCTACCCCTAAACAAAATTTTTTTGTGTATGCCAAGTCAGCATCTACTCTTGGCATTTAAAAATATATATATAGCTAATAATAGTTAATAATTTTTAATGTGAAATAATGAATGTCTTTTGTGTTAGGATTTTTTTTTTTAATTTGCAAAACATATGTATGGGTAATTCTTCAACATTAACCCTTACAAAACTTTCTGTTACAAATTTTTCCCCCCTACTCCTCTCCCCTCCCCTAGATGGTAGGAAATCCACTACATGTTAATTATGTTAAAATACTTGACAAATCGAATATATGTATACATATTTCCACACTTATTGTTGTGCAAGAAAAATCGTATCTACAAGAAAGAAAAATCAGATAAAGGAAACATAATGTAAGCAAACCTCAATCGAGAGCATGAAAATATTATGTTGTTGTGGTCCTGTGTTAGGATTTTAATTAATCATCTCCAGTTCTTATTTCTTTCAGGACAGATTTTGGCTTAAATTAAGTCAATCCTGATTTATAATCTCAAATGATAATATTTTAATTTCTAAGGCCCAATATTTCAGGCACTTCAAAAGAAAAAAAAAAAAGATTATCCTTAAATTCACAAATTTCCTTAGGCATGTGACAATCTCTACCTTCTCCATATCATCTTTTCCTCTCTTTTCTTAAAGAGCTCAATCAAATTCTAATCCCCTGTCTCTTTTATCTTTCTTTGAGAGTTATATGAAAAGCTGTGCTAAGCATTCCATCTCCCAATTCCCATTCTCCCAATAGAATTTATTGCATATGTTATATACATATAAAGTTCTACAAACAGTTTGAAATCATACCTATTATTATCAAGTTATCTTAAATATTATTAGATTCTAAGTTGAATGGTTGCTTTTAGCCCAGATGCAAAGAAGAGGCCTAAGGAATTTGATTTAATTGCTGTTTTTCCAGGGCAGAAACCTTAAAGAGCTTTTAAGTAGTTGAATTGAATAATTAATTGAATAGTACAAGAAAGCATTAAGATTTTTTTATATAATACTCGAAAATCACAATGACCAATATTACCATATTACCCAAAAGAATAATTTGCCAGAAATAAAAAATAAAATCAACAAAAGAAAAAGAAAAAATTTACTTTATTGGAAGAACTTTCTAAACTGCTTTTATTTTAACTGTTTGATTCCTGTTTGTGCCCAGAGCAGATTTTTTTCCCTTCCAATCACACCCAGTCCTACATTTAGCATAATTTCTGAGACACACCTCTGCCTGAAAACTCAAAAGAAATTTTCTTATTTTAATCTAATTTGCATTCCAAGAGTCATAGTTTTCACCACAGGACACTCACATCTTGACTTTTTCATTGTAATGAAATTTTTACCTGCCCCAAATTTTAGACTATACCTGCTTATTAATACTTTTAAATTAATAAGAGGATTGGAATGGCCAGACTTTTTTTTTTTTTGGCTCAGGCATTTGGGGTTAAATGACTTGCCCAGGGTCACACAGCTAGGAAGAATGGCCAGACTCCTGATCCCAAAGTGGACCCCTAAATTTTCCAGGCAGCTCCCCACATATCTGTCAGCTCATAAATACTTTTAAAAAAGGATTTCTTTTCAAAGCCCTCTTGTGCAGAGGCTTTCATTTGTATGCATTATCCTCTTAAGCCTGGGGTGAGGAGAATCCCTAGCTGGTAAGAATGATAATAGAGGGCTAGAGAGTTAAAAACAGATAGGTGGACACAAGACTTTAAATTTTTATCTGGGTAAGTTTGTATTACTGACTAGAGAAAGTCAAATCACAGCCAGAAACCTAACAAAGGAATTTTGTGGAGAACTCTCCATGTGAACTCAATATATATAGGGGAGGTTTTTGTTAAAAATAATAGAGTTCAAGACTGTGGTCCCTTCTGATTAGCCATGATTGTGGCAATTAAAAAGATTCAAAAAGGACATAATTACTGGGTAATTTAATAATTTTGTTAATAAGGCCAGCGTATTTATCAACGGATGGTCATTTGCTGTCTATCTTAAACCAAAGGCAGTAAGGTTAGCAAGCTCACAATTTATATATCCTTAGAAGAGTAGCAGTTTTCCCAGGTTTGGAATCAACTCTGATTGGTTAACAATTAATGAAAGAAGGAGGGCAGCTACTTGGCGTAGTGGATAGAATACCGCCTGAAGTCAGGAGGATCCAAGTTCAAATCCTTTCTCAGACACTTAATATTGAGCCTGTGTGAGCCTGGGCAAGTCATTTAATCCTAGTTGCCTTGCAAAACAACAACAACAAACAGTTAATGAGAGAAGGAATATTACAATGAAATGCTAAGAGTGACATCTGGGAGGAATTCTGGGGGTGGAGTCAAGATGGCAGAGTGAATCCAGGAAGCTGCTGGAGCTCTCCCAGTTTCCCTTGAAAACCACATGAAACCAAGCCTGTGAATGTCTTGATGGAATAAAACCTCTCTCCAGCTTAAGATAGCCTGAAAAAACTTCAAGAAAAGTCAGTCTCAGGGCAGCTAGGTGGCACAGCACAGTAAGAGCACCAGCCCTAAAGTCAAGAGGACCTGAGTTCAAATCTGGTCTCAAGACACTTAACACTTCCTAGCTGTGTGACTCTGGGCAAGTCGCTTAACCCCAATTGTCTCAGGAAAAAAAAAAAAAGAAGAAAGGTCAATCTCAGAGGGTGTGGAAAGGGTGTTCAACACAGCTCAAACTCTAGGAAAACTGGTAAGAGCAGATCAGCAACTGAGTCTGAATAGCAATCTTCAAGAGATAATCAAGGAAAACTGCCCCGATATTCTAGAAACAGAGAGGGAAATATTCATTGAAAGAATCCATCCATCATCTTTGGAATAAGATCCCCAAGGAAAACCCCAAGGAACATTGTTGCAAAACTACAATCTCAAGGAAAAAATACTGCAAGCTGCCAGACAAAAACAATTCATATATCAAGGAACAATAGTCAGGATTACCCAGAATCTGGAAACTTCTACAATAAAGGATAAGAAGGCCTAGAATACCATATTTTGGAAAGCAAAGGATCTGGGATTACAATCACAGCATCTTTCAGGAGAGGAGATGGAGCTTCAATGAAGTAAGAGACTTTCAATTATTTCTATTGCAAAAACCAGATTAAATTTAATCTGCAAACACAGAACTCAAGAGAAGCACAGAAAGGTAAACGGGAAAATATCTATTATTTAAAGGTTAAACTGTTTATATACCTAGATGGGAAAATGATATTTGTAACTCATGAGAACTGTATCTATTACTGGGGCAGACAGAGAGGGGCATCACATGAACAGAGTGTGTAGTTATGAATGGCTCTGACTTGATGATATTAAAGAAAAGACATTGGGGGGGGGAAATATCTGTTGGAAGAAGAGGAAAGGGAAGGTATAATGGGACAAATAAGATCACATAAAGACACACAAAAGATCTATTGCAATCAGGGGAAGAAGGGAAGGGTATGAGCATTTGTCTGAAGCTTGATCTCATCAGTTTTGACTCTCAGGGGGAAGAACTTTATCATTAATTTGGATATAGAAATTTATCTAACCCTATAAAGAAGAGGGGGGGAGGGGAGGAACTGAATAGAAGGGAGAACAGAAACACTAAGAAAAAAAGGTAAGAGAAGGGAAGAGGGGTAATAAGGGATAAGGTAGTAGGTGAAGTGGGTCAAACACCCCCCCACATACACACACAAAAAACTCAAAACACTACTAAGATTAGAAAGAACAAAAGTGTGTGTGTGTGTGTGTGTGTGTGTATGTGTGTGTGTATGTGTGTGTATAGGGGAGAAAAATAGAAAGGAAGGAATTACAGATCTGGTAATCATAACTGAATGTGAATGGGATGAACTCTCCCATAAAAAGGAAGCAAATAATCGAATGGGTTAAAAAACAGAATCCTACAGTATGTTGTTTACAAGAATCACATTTGATACAGAGACACACATACAAAGTAAAGATAAAAGGCTGGAACAGAATTGATTATGCTTCAGCTGAAGTAAAAAGTAGGAGTAGCAATTCTGATATCTAAATAAAGCAAAAATAAAAATAGATCTAATTAAAAGAGATAAAGAAGGAAAATGGCATCATGTCACCTTTGGACCAGAAATTATCTCTATACTCAAATCATCCCTAGTTTTGGACAATCTATTCAAAGAAATTATTCCCCACTGAGTAGGACACAATGGCTATTCCACCTAGGATCTGAACAAAAAAGTTAGTCTAATCTTATTATCAGCAAAGTCCTTCAAGAGACAACGACAACAACAACAAAAACCAGGACTTTAGAAAAAAGGGGAAACTTGACCTCTCCATATCATTAGTTATTAATAACTTTCTTTCACACCAAGGGAAATAACCTAAAGCAAATCATGTTAGAAAATTGAAATCAGTTCTTAGCTTAACAATAGTAATTAGTATCTAATATTACTGTGCATCATCTTATATCATGTCACTCTTTCCCTACTGAAAAGAACCTCAAAAGGTCAACCTATACCTCATCATGAATTCCCTCGATTACTATCCAATAAATGGTTATTTATCCTTAAGAGGTCATGGTATTCCTCTTCTAGAATGTGACTACTTATCAGGTGTTAGGGATTGATTTATTAATTTGGAAGCTATACTTAGTTCCATTTAGGAGAAAGAATGATGGATTTATGTATTCAGCTTATATAATCTCATGAATTTTTTGTCCATAGAGCTTTCCTGACAAAAATACAGCAATGATTTACTATTTCCTTCTCCAGTGTATTCCCATTTTACAGATAAGGAACTGAGATAACAAGAGTTCAGTGATTTGCCTAGGATCACAAAGCTAGTAAGTGTCTGAATCCAAATTTGAACTTGGATCTTCCTGACTCCAAGCCCAATGTCCATTGTACCATCTAGCTAGCTACCCTGGATTTAAATTTAGGGTTAGAACCATTATTTAAGTAATTTGGCTAAAAATTATGTTGGTAGCATGTCATATGATACTGGTAGTATATTTTAAATAAGGAACAATTTGTCCATGTAGATATCAAATGCTATAGAGTTCATTGTATCAAGGTCTATTTTATCTATTTATATTACTTGAATATATCATGAATTTGGAACTGAGTCAAAGGCTTAACAAGATAATATAAATATTATAGCATTTTTAAGCAGCTTGTTAATTGCTTGGTAATAATTGGAACTTTTTGGAACGCTCTTTACCGAATTCTCAACCAGCATATCAGTTTATGTTTATAGATTTTTAGTAATTGTGTTATTTTTCATTCTTACTTCTTTATTAGTGGAATTCACATAAAAATTCCTATCTCTAGGGCTTACAGTTTTAGGGACTGCTAAGAATACATCATTTTTTTCCCTTGAAGAGTTCTATTTTCTCTCATGATTTGAACCAAAATCTTAATCTTACTCCCAACTAATGATCCTGTTTATTTTTATGTATTCTTTGATATCTTATGTGTAGAACTTTTCCAGTTTCTCTTTGCTATTTTGCTTGGATAAAAAGGTTAATAGCTTTTAAAAAAATCATAGTGCAGGTTGCTATCCCATAGCTATTTTATGTTTAATGTTTAGCAAATTATTATGTAGGTGGGTTATATAATTGAATAGAAGTGTTGAATTGCTGTTTAGTTTCTTAAACACTAACTTAAAGGATCTTAAAATTATTCTAATGAGTAGACATGATGATAAAAGTATGTATTTCCTATTGTTTGGTTTTTATTTCTCTCACTGAATTCTTTATATTTTAAGATGATAATATTTTACAGGCCAAAAGTCTAATTTCTTTGGCTGTGGGTTCATTCTTGCTTTTTATGTCAGTATGCTCTCTCTCCTTTTCCCAGAAGAGGTTGCCATGTATGGCCAACCTGCCTAGTGGGAAAGTCATGCCTTATTCAGACTTGTAATATTAAATTTATTTTTATTTTCAGGAAGTTGCTCAAAGAAGCACAGTCTTCAAAACAACTTTACCTGAAGAGGAGGAGGAGGAAGAAGATGAGGGAAAGAAAGAAGTTATTGAAGCAGTTGAGGAAGAGAATGTTTCTCGCCAGCAGGTATTAACCTTATTCATTTGTTTGAAATTTTATTAATAAAATACATTAATTGTATTAAATATTTTTAAATAAATCAAAAAATGTGTTCAGTTCATTAGAAGTTGCTCAATCATGCCTTTTGAAAATAAATTGGGAAGGGGGCAGCTAGGTGGCGCAGTGGATAGAGCACCAGCCCTGAAGTCAGGAGGACCTGAGTTCAAATCTGGTCTCAGACACGTAACAGCTGTGTGACCTTGGGCAAGTCACTTAACCCCAATTGCCTTAGCAAAAAAAAAAAAGAAAAGAAAATAAATTGGGAAGAATAAACTATATTCAAGTATCAAGAGTAAAATTACTTTATTAGATTTTTACTATTTAATCAAGAGAGATTTTTAGCTGTTTAAAAAAACATAAGTCCAGTATTATTACTCTAATCAATTGCTTTAAAACACTTGCAGTCACCTACAGGAGAAGCTAAGAGTCTGAATCTAGAGTAGAAGGGATGAATGAAATGTGAAAAAAGAATCCACAGAGCTCATTGTATGGAAAAGATGTTAGAATGCACAAGAAACGAAGGAATATCAGGGACTAGGAAAATTGTGATTCCAGTTGTTGGCCTGAGTGAGGTAGTGACCTGTAACTAAAACAATGCAATAAATAAAGTAGGTAATAACAGTAAGGACTTCATTAGGTTTAAGTAGTGGCTGTGTGAGAGTTGATGAGTAAGAAAGTTGTAGGTGGTGATAACATCAATTTTGATACTTTTGGGGTTGAATCACTGCTATATCCAAGATGAGATTCAGGATATGGTTGTTATTGGTGAGTGGCTAGTAAAATAGGGATGAAGAGGTTGAGGGTGAGAAACTGTTAATATGGATCATTGACAGAGTCATAATTGGAAGTGAGGAGAAGAAAAAGGTGTCTGGTGCAGATATAAAGAAAAGGCAGATTCTGGAATGTAGTGTGTTGATAATGTAGTACACTGATAATAATAGCAAGTATTTGGAGAGAATGGTATAATCATATAATGTGTATCAGGGTAGTAGATTAGCAATTACCAATCTTCTACCAAGCTGTTTGTTTATTGATGGCATAAGAATATTGATGGAACATTAAATCATGTATAATGTTCTTTTGTAGGCCAAGCCACTGAAATAAAGCCATATGAAATGAAATGTGTTGTGAGTTAAGTTCTTCCAAGTGTAATATATTTTAGTGAGTCAGTTTGGGGGAAATTTTTTTCTTTTCACTATTGTAAATTTGACAAACCTCAACAAACAAAAACATTTTTCCCTATGAAGAACAGGATTGCATATGAAACTGTAAACCTCTACTATGTGATACTGTTTTAAGTCTATTCCAAATTTAGAATGATAGTTCTGATACTATCTTGCTTGTTTGTGTCTCCTTTTAAAAAGTTAATTTTTTTTTGCTACATATTTTAAAGTAATTTATTAATGTTTGTTTTTTTCCTTTTTCGTATTGCTATAAATACTTTTTCATAGTCTTTTCTCCCCTAAAATGCTGTAAAATATTAAGTACTGTCAGAAAAATATATCCGCATATTGGGTCTATCTGTAATTATATGTCTCCTTCTGTACCTCTAGTCCATCACCTCTCCAACAAGAAATGCCAAGTATCATCAGATTTTGGAGTCACAGCTGGTCATTATGTTTTTCTTTTTAATATGTTCATCGTGTAAACTTTTTTCCTGGTTCTCCTTACTTCATTCTGCATTGGTTTATCCTTTCAGGTTTCTCTATTTCCCTGTTTTTTTTTTTTTCCTAACAGTGCAAAATATTCCATGCATTCTTATTTCATAATTTTTTTAGCCATTCTATAATTGATGATCGCCCACTTTGTATCCAGTGCTGTGCTATAATGAAGTACTGCTATGTGTGTATCTGTATATCCATGTACACTTTAATCACAGGACATGATTAATGTGTTGGCATTAGTAAAACTATTGCTATACACATACAGACACACGCACGTTTATTAAGTTTTTATTTTGGCTTTCAGTTTCAAAATTTTGTTTGTGTCACTGGAAGGTCTCTTATAACCTTGGTTCTTAAGTCTCCTCTTTATAAAATGGGATAGAGTTAAACTTGATTACCAAGACCCTTTAGCTCTGAGATTCTATGACTCTCTTTCTTCACAATAACTTTTTTTTTTTCTTCTTTTCAATCAGGGAGACCTAAGAACATCCAAGAGAAGCTGTGCAATTATGTGAATTATTCAGATATCTTCCTCAAAATAAGAAACTGCAGTAATCCTTATCTACATACACTCAGAACCTTCTCAGAAGCACAAAGTATTTTTATATTTCCTTTATGTGAATTTATAAGCTGGAAGCCTAATGGCCTTAATTTCTTTTTTGACACTGAAAAACATGTTTTATAAAACAAACCCTTCCATAACTTTTCTGTAAAATGTGAATTATTGATTATGTGTATTTTTTTTAATCCCTCAAATTTCTCTGCCATTTTTGTGTTACTGGATTTTTCTTGGTGTTTATTTTTGAAAGCTTTTGTGAGGAGAAATAAACCACTATGTGTCTGGAGGTTATTTGGAGATTTCTCCATCTAAATTATCATTGTACTATTATTGATGATTCTCTATTATGTATAATGGTGCTGTGAGGGAGAGGGAAAGCATTTTCAATATTTTGGACATTTTTGTATTTGGGGTTTTCTTTTTTTGTAATAATAAAGGTGTTACAGATTTTTTTGATAGAAAAAAAATGAAACTTTGTAAGACAGTAATCTTGCCTAATCATGTGAACATTCAATAAAAGCTACAATAAAATTTGTTTTAGCTGGTATTTTTTATGTTCTTAGATTCTTAAGCAACAAGGTTGGGGGTAGGGTGGAAGAAGGGAAAGGGAAAGAAGTATTTCCTTATTAAAATGTTAGTTATGTTCTTTAAAATAATGTTTACATTTTCCTATGTGATATTAACAAATAAAAAAAATTTGCAAAGCCCAATAATTTGGAGGCTTCAGTAAATTAGTTTTAATCAGCTTAGAGTTAGAATATTTGTGAAATATTTGTGTTTGTGGCACTCATCTGTCAAAGATGAATTCATTAATTTAATTATTCTAATTCAGTTTGCATATTTTTGTTAGAGGAAAATTCCAAAGGGACAGAAATATATTCTGCTTTGGAAATTTCTCTTTCAAGCTATTTTCACTCACTTTTTCCAAAGACAACATTTCACAATAAACTAAAATCAGTAATGAAATTCAGGTTAGTTTGATTCTTCAGAATGACACACTTTGGAGAATCATTTTCCTAAAATCATTAAATGCCATTTTAACCACTTGTTCCCCTAAGATTTTCTGTCTTTTTTTCCTGAACAGAGTTCAACTCAAAAGAAAATTCTTTTTAATCAATCAAAGATCTCCTCTTCCTCAGTCTGTTCATTACCTCATCACTTGAGAAAGGAATCCTTCCAGATGATCCAGTTCAGGATACTTTTTGGCATTGATAATGAAAGACTACTAATTTTTCTCATTCAAAGGTAACCAGTGAATTGAGATTAGAATACTGTACTAATATTATTTTGTGATTTGTAGACTAAAGAGGGAAGGCAAAATGGGGTGAGGTGGGAAGAGGTATCATTATACTCAAACATTTTAGGGGAAAAATTAACTGATAGAGGAATTTGAAAAGAGCTAGGCAAACAATGGGTATTATAAAAATAATTTAGAACACAAGATTTTGCAAGGGTAAATGTCGAAAACTATCTTTGCATGCATTTTGAAAAATAAAAAGCTGCTATAAAAAAAATTACAGAAAACAGATGGATCTGTGATTCAACCATACAATTTATGATTTTGTTCATTGTTCAAACAATGTTACCAAGGATTTTTATGACTTTTACAGAAATTAACTTATAATGTATTAATGATGTTACTGCAAAATATTAATGTGGAGTATGTTTTATATTAGTCACCAATTCCTTTCCTAAAGTACAATCCATGAACACTTGGGAACTTGGAAGTTCTACTTGGGAACTGTAAAAAGCAGGATAATTGGTTCTCTCCATCACAAATCTATTAGAATTGGCCTGAATCACCTCACTGTTGAAAAGAGCCAAATCTATTACATTTGATCATCACATATTCTTCTTATTGCTGTGTACAATGTTTTCTTGATCCTACTCACTCCACCTAGCATCAGTTCATGTAAGTCTCTCCAGGACTTTATGAAATCATCCTGCCGAGTTTCTTTGGAGCTTGTACCTATTGTTTCAAAATAATTCAAATTTCTCTTGTATGTGGTAGTCCTTCGAATACCTGAAGGTAACACCTGTCTGTCCTATCTCATCTTCTCCTTGCTAAACATCTTTAGTTCTCTCAATAAAATTCTTATACAGCACCTACTTGAAGCCCTTCACCATTGTGGTGGCCCTCTGGAACTCCTAAAATATGGAACCCCAAAATAAAAAAAAAACATTCCACAATATTCAACTCCATTTTCAATCAGTTCTGTTTGGATTCAATTCCACAGGAACACCACGCTCCTCACAATAAGTTGATACCCTAAAATGTCATCATCTCAGCAGATTTTGATAGCATCTCCATCTTTTCAACTCCTTTTCTGTTGTCTCTCCCCTCTGATTGAAGCTGGAGAGTGGAACATTTAACTCCTCCCAAAGCCTTCCTTTTTAAAGGGCTCATAAGCTTCCTGGTAACTCCATTTTCCATCAGCAACTATACCTTTTTTTTTTTTTTCATTCGCTGGACAATCCTTGTTCTCCCTAGTCTCTTACTAGTTTTCAATTTCTCCCTACTAATTCTGTACTGCTTATAAACATGCTCATGCATCCTCATGATAAACATTCTCAAAAATCCCTCATTTGATCCATTCATCCCCTCTACCAATAATCCTATATCTCTTCTCTTTTCTTGTGGCTAAATTTCATGAAAATGTCATCTGTAATCAGAGCATCTACTTCCTTTCATCTCACTCTCTTCTTAATTCTCTCAGTGGCTTCCAACCTTATCATTCAACTGAAACTGCTCCCTCCAAAGTTTCCAATGATTTCTTAAATGCCAAATCTAACAGTATTTTCTTCCCTGCAGCTTTTAACATTATTATCATTTTCTCCTTAACACTCTTCTTTTTAGAATTTCAGTGCACTGCTCTCTCTTAGTTCTTTTATCACTACTTCTTTTGCTGAATCTTTATCAAGGCCATATCTGCTAATTGTAGGTATCCTTGGGTATAGTTATCTTCTTGACTCTGCTTTGTCTCATCCCCCATCCTATATCTAGTCAGTTGCCAAGTCTTACCCATTTTGCTTTAGTTATTTTACTACATGTCTGGTACATAAATTATTCTTAACAAATAGCTGTTGACCTGACATTGGTTCTTTTGTTTTTGTTTTCCAAATCTATTGTTTTTTTGCTGGGTCAGAGAAACTAGCATCATCAATTTTTTTTTTCTAATGGGCTAATTATTTTGCTTTGAAAGCTATTTTACTTTTCTGATTTTTCCCCTTCCTGATTTCACTTGTTTTTTGAACCATCCTGAACTTATTGCCTTTTGGGGTTTCACAGGGTCCTAGCTTCTGGTATTGGTTCACTTTAATTTGTCTTTGTAGTTTTAGGGTTTAGTATTCATCCTTCCTTTTAGTTTTAAGATCCTCTTTGATTATTTATCTACATGTGCTCTAAGGATTAAAAAAAAATTAATGTGTTATTTTTACATGAAAAACTATATCCCTTCCCCATCCAATTCCAGAGAGCCAACCCTTATTTAAAAAATATATATAAAGAAAAAAATACTTATACAAAACTAAACAATATAGCAAAAAAGGGTATAATTATATTTACTTTTACACATCCATGATCCTCCAATTTCTACAAAGCAGTAGGAGGTATCATTTCTTCTTTGGAGCCAAGTCTAGTCATTTCATTCTCAGAAGGTATTGCTGTTCACGTTCTTCTTCTTTATTTTAATTTTATTAAAGCTTTTTATTTGCAAAGCATATGTATGGGTAATTCTTCAACACTGACCCTTACAAAGCTTTCTGTTACAAATTTTTCCCCCCTAGTCCCCACCCCTCCCCTAGATGGCAGGAAATCCACTACATGTTAATTATGTTAAAATACTTGGCTGTTCACATTCTTGAGGAATTTTACTTTCACATAATGTGGGAAAACCATCTTGCTGTGAGTCAACCTCAATTATTTTGCTGTTCAAATTTCTTGAGTTGTTTTTCAAGCTTTGAGAAATTTACTCTATGCATCATCAGGAATTGACCATTCAGATGAAAGACAGGTATGTCAAACTTGTACCTATCATACCAAACTGAATTTTCTGGAAGAGTAATGTCCACTTCTTGCAAAATAAACTGAAAGAAATAAAAATAGAAAATTACAAAAGATATCCTTTATGGCTACTGAATGAAAACCAACTATTACCAACTAGCATACAGCTTAGGCTGAGTGGTTTCTTTGGTTCACAGTTTTGGTCATTGTCCTTCATCTTCACACCTAGATCAATTTCACCCTGAACCAGTTATATTTCTGGTTCATTTGTTCTCCATTCATCAGCAGGATTCATGGTTTCCTGTTAGAACAAAATATGCCCTGAATAGATCATTCTCTGAAAACCAGTTCAGAAGTGTTTCTGAATGTAAATTCAGGGAAATGTGAAAAATCTGTCACATAGAGACATCAAGAGGAAAAGGATACAGGCTTAAAAAAAATACTAACACTGTGTCCTGTCAGTGCACTTCAGTTTATTTTTAATACCAAGAGTCATAGGACAGGAAAATTTGTACTCTTAAATGAGATGAATTTTACGAAAATCAGCATTAAAATATGTAAAAATAACAAAATTGGGAGGGGCTTGTTTAATGTCCTTTCTCAAAGAAATTCACATAAAGTACACATTAAAACCATGTTATATTTTATATGTACATATATTACCTTGTTTTTTAATGGCTTGAGGACTTCTTTTGCTTCATCACAAAGAGGACATGGATCCTAGAATAGAAAGGAAAAATGAAGCTATTAACACAAAAAAATCATGCTGCCTTCTATCATCATTCCTTCTATGTTCAAGTATAAGATTTATATATATATCCCTTCTTTCATTACTCTATCTCCTTACTAAAGAAATTTTTATGAGATAAAACTTTTAACTTTTTAAAAAAAAAATTTTCTCACTATTTCTTGCTCTCATGGAATCATCAGTTTTGTTTGGTTCACTCTAATTTTCAAAGAATCTGTCTGCCTAAGGATCTGTAGTATCTTTTCTAGTAAACTGTTAATTATACCAAGTCTTTCCTTTAGTGCCCCCAATTTTTTTTCTAATTCTAATTTCTAATCATTGCCCTACCTAGTACATTGCTCTAGACCCTAGCTCTGTCCTGTAGGCTCTATGCAGGTTTGCCTGATTGAACCTCCTCTCTGAAAATGACCCAGTATGATTTTTCCTTGGATTAACTAATCCCTACTCATTCTGATGAACTTCCTCAATCTATGTTGGAATAATTATGAGAGAAAACTGGGCTATATTGCTTTCTCATACTCTCATTTTACCTAGTTTCTCCCTTCTCTCTCTTTAAAAAAACAAAGTAAAAACAGATAAAGTTTACCTAAACTGTAATATGAAATGCACAATAATTTCTAAAAAGAACCTAAACCCTTCAGACTTTATGAAAATAATTGGCATGATTTTTTTAGAATCACATTTAATCTATTTTAAATACTGATTAACTTATACTAGTAAAATAAAGGGCTTTCTGTGGTATTTTGTTGAAAGTAGAAGTTATCTTTAATACATTGCATAACTTATTTTTAGATATTACATACATTTCAGACTTTTATTTCATTTTAAAAATTAATTTATTTTTTTCTTCCTATCTTTTGATTTAGCTTAACTCTAATGTAAAAGAAAAATGATTCAGCAATACCATCACTAAGACTAAACCCCAAAAGATGAAATAAAGGTAGGATTAATAACTCCATAAAAGGCAGTTGGTGACACAGTGCCTGGAGTCAAGAAGATCTGAGTTCAAATCCATTCTTGGATAATAGCTGTGTGACCCTGTGCAAGTGATTTCACTTGTTCACCTATTTCCTTAATTGTAAAATGGGATAATAATAGCATCTACCTTGCAGAGCTGCTAGGAGCATCAAATGGGATAGAGGAAGCTCTATATCCTTAATAAGGTCAGGAGATAAGCAAGATCACTTTGTTCTCTCTATAATCCACAGTAAGCATCCAAGTGATAACCTGCCTTCTTCACAGGTAACATGGAGTTATTGTAAGGGGAACTGGTATAATAAAATCTTCTAGCTTCCTTCATCTGTTACTAGAGAAGAAATGAATTTCAACTACTTGGATCCCTAACATTGTTGGTGTCCATCATATAGGATAGTTCAGGTGGCTAAGGATTTCCATTGAGTCAAATAGATAGAGTAGAGAGAGTCATATCTACAATAACTTGCATAAAGTTGTTGAAAGGGCCCATGTAGATACTGACTCCCAAGAGCCCATGATACCCTTTTCCTTCATAGTCTCTCCATAAGGATACAAATGGGGAAGGGACTTATAAGATACCTCAGGTTTGTAGAGGGGTACTTATGGCACCAGTGGTGTATTTCCCTACACAGTCTTATTAGCATTCACAACAAACTGGCCATCAGTCACTTTCCCACCAACCTCATGCTTCAGGAGTCACAACTCAGAGGTCACTTCTTCAGAGATTATGGCCTAACAGGAGGGGGTCTCTGTGCCTATTTGTTCTAACAGCAGTATCTGCTCAGGCCACAAGTGTCCCAACCTATGGATATGTTCCCAGCTTGTTGATCTATACCTATATATTTGTGTGGAAAAGGAGACCCAGAATTAAAGTCTGAAGCTGTTCTGATGGGACTCTACTTAAAAGATAAGCTCTAACTCTCCCTAACGCAGTTTGGTAATAGAGTATGGCAGACTGTTTCTATGTGGAGGGAAGGATATTTCAATTCTATCAAACCCATTTCCTTTAGAAACTACCACTAGGTAGCTGGCTGAAATTCGAACTGCTTTTTTTAATGGGGATGAGTGCAAATAACTCCCCATCTCAGCCAAACAAAAAAGGGACATCAGGTGTTCTCCAACTGGACATTAATTGATTTAGCTGATTTTTTAACAGTAAATTCCTAGAGAGCTCTTCAAGCCTATGAAAACTCAGCTATGGAGAGAATCCAACATTAATTCCACTAGTATATTCCTTTAGGAGCCACTGCTCCAATGTTTCATCATGTTTCTATGCAAATTTACAATATTACTTGTTCACTACCCAGTTTCTCTGGTGGTAAAAGGCTGCTCCAACCCCTACTCCCTGAGTGAAGAAATTTCTGAGAGCAGTAATAAAACAAATATAGCCTTTTTTAAAGCCACCAATAGGAGTTCCTAAGTCTCCTCCTGGCTCTGATCTCAGTGGGTGGCAATAAAACCCCTGGATCAAAAACCACACAGGTTCCCCATCCTCATTAGAATAGATGATATTAAGTGTGCCACCAACTTGTGTTACCAATTCCATCAGCTTTCCCTCAGGCTTCACAGCACAGTGCTTAAAAGCTGAAAGCTCCATGTCTGTTGTTAAATATAATTTTTAAAGGTTATCAAATTTATTTTGTTTTGTTTTAATTTTTGTATATTTCAATTGAAAATCAGCTGCAAGTAAATGCAGAAGAGACATACCCTTTGGGACCCACTAAGAGTTAAGATGTCAGTTGCTTTTGGGTCTCCTTATAACCATAAGCTATCTCTCATAACTTTGTTTTCATGTAAAAAAAATTGTACCTTAAGTTTTTGAAAAATGATAACAGCCATTAAAAAAATTAAATAACACAAGATTAAGTGTATTTTTCCCAATTATGGTAAATTGCATCTATTTAAAACCAAGAGCCAGAATTACATATAATGGTGATAAAACAGAGGCTCTTTCCATTAGTTTACTGGTTAAACAAGGATGTGTATTATCACTAATATTATTTGATAGGATTAGAAATATTAGCTATAACTATGACAAAAAAAAGTAATTGAAAAATTAGCATATCCTCATAACTAAGAACTAGTATAGGCAAAATAAAAATTTTGGTTTTTGCCAGATGACAAAATGGTCTGTGTAGACAATCCTAGAAAGGAATTTGAAATAATAACTTTAGCAAAATATCAGCATATTAAATTAGCTCTCATAAATCATTAGACTTTTACTTATTACCTATAAACCCCAGCTGGAAGAAAGAGAAATTCCATTCAAAAATCACACTTACAAGTTCCTTACAAAGGAGCTATGTGATTACTGCCACAAAACACTTTTAACAGAAATAAGGACAGACGTAGGTAAGATAAGAAATATAAATTCCTCATGAATTGGGCTGTCAACAAAATAAAAGTGATAATAATACCTAAATCAATTTACTACTTCAGTTCTACACCAAACTATCAAACTATAACTCTGACAGGCATAGGACCAAAAATATAAAAAATATTACTTTGAGGAGCTAGGGAAAATAATAACAAAATTCATGTGAAGGAAAAGAAGTTGTTATTCTCAAGAGAAATTGGGGGGGAAAGTGCAAAGAAGAAGAGAGCCTAGAAGTACCATATAATCAAATTATACCATTAGATACATTTATGACCCTGGGCAAGTCACTTAACCCCAACTGCCTCAGCAAAAAAGCAAAAAAAAAAAAAAAAAATCATCAAAACTGTTTGATACTGGATAAAACACAGAAAATTAGGCAATGGAACAGAATAGGTAGATGATATACAGATGATATACAGGAGCAAAGTTATCTACCTAGTAGCCTGGTATTCAGTATATTTAAAGGACACAACTAATGAACACCCTATTTGACAAAATCTGTTGGGAAATCTAGAGAGGAGTCTGGCACAAATTAGATTTACATCAAAATTTCATAAACTTACCCTTTCAGAATTGAGGGACATGAGATATATAAGCAAGAAAATATTGCTCCTAATATACTAATTGGCACATAAGATATGAAAATCTCAGAACAGCAAAAATTTACTTCACTCTACTTTTTTATACTCTTAATTTTTCATTCTAGAATGCGTCCATATTTTTTATACCAGTATCTCTACTAAAGGTTAATTGATTAGCTCTTTACCTTTGTGAACAGGGTCAGCACTGGAAGGGTTTTCTTACAGGCACAACTTTTTTTGAACATCAATCCAAAGCTATGTTGTATTTGCTGTATTCTGTTGTACCACAACCAAATCATCTTGACTCTGTTAAAATAAAAAATAAAGCAGTAAATCTATGTTTTCCACACTTTGATGTTCATAATTATGACCTGGAAGCTACAATAAACAGCATCACAAGAGCAAATAAACTTGCTTCGCAGATGCTGGTGGTGTCATAATGACCTATTGAAAAATCCATGAAATGCTTACATGCATATAATGTTCCAAAAACAAGTGGAATAAAAAAAGATTCATTTATGATTATGTGGAATGAAATGATCAGAAAAAGGAAAACAAATTATACTATAACAGTAACATTGGCAAAATGATCAATTTTGAAAATCTTATCTGTTTTATATAACGGTACTTTAAGAACAATCTGTTTTGAGAAAATTTTTTATGGCTTGATTCTCTTCCTCAATTAGTTCCCCAAGAGAAAGGTAAAAAACTCTATCATAAACCTGTTTGGGTGGTAAGGGCAATATTATCCACCACAGTTCCCTGCCATGGGAGCTGGGCTAACTTTTCCTAAGAACCTGTCTCCTGAAGTCTAGACTATACACAAATACTAAACAAACATAAATGTATTATAAAGTTTCTACTAGAAACATGCAGCAAGAATCACACAGTATTAATTATAGCATTTTTAAAGCACTAGGTTTTCTGAAGATCCTTCAGTGCTGTCATTTTCTTTGTCATTTTGTTTATTCAAAGTATGGAGAATCCATTCAGTTTTGTCCTTATAAAAATAAAGAAAATCTTTTCTTAAAATGAATATACCGTGTTTACTTAAGATAGTATGCACTTTCTAGTCATATAAAATGCTCTTAATTACTACTGATCAGAGAAATGCAAAATAAGACAACTTTGACATATACCTCTCAGATTGGCTAAGATGACAGGAAAAGATAATGATAAATGTTGGAGGGGGTGTGGGAAAACTGGGACACTAATGCATTGTTGGTGAAGTTGTGAATTGATCCAAACATTCTGGAGAGCAATTTGGAACTATGCACAAAGGTCTATCAAACTGTACATACTCTTTGATCCAGCAGTGTCTCTATTAGGTTTTTATACCAAAGAGATCATTAAAAAGGGGAAAGAAGGGACAGCTAGGTGGCGCAGTGGATAGAGCGCCAGCCCTGAAGTCAGGAAGACCTGAGTTCAAATGTGGTCTCAGACACTTAACATTCCCTAGCTGTATGACCCTGGGTAAGTCACTTAACCTCAATTGCCTGAGCAAAAAAAAAAGGGGGGGGGATCCACATGTGCAAAAATGTTTGTGGCAACCCTTTTTGTAGTATTAAGGAACTGGAAACTGAGTGGAAACATCAGTTGGGAAATAACTGAATAAGTGATGGTATATGAATGTTATGGAATATTATTCTATAAGAAATGAACAACAAGATGATTTCAGAAAGGCCTGGAGAGAGCTACATGAACTGATGCTAAATGTGTAAAACCAAGAGAATATTGTATACAGCAACAATGAAATTATGTGATGATCAATTCTGATGGATGTGACTTTTTGCAGCAATGAGGTGATTCAGGTCAATTCCAATAGACTTGTGATGGAGAGAGCCATCTGCATTCAGAGAAAGGACTGTGGGGACTGAATGTGGATTACAATATAGTATTTACACTTTTTGTTATTGTTTGCTTGCATTTTGTTTTCTTTCTCATTTTCCCCCTCTTTGATCTGACTTTCCTTGTGCATAATTGTGGAAATATGTATAGAAGAACTGTACATGTTCAACATATACTGGATTGCTTGATGCCTAGGAGAGAGGATGGGGAGAAGGGAGGTAAAGAAATCTAGAACACAAGGTTTTACAAGGGTGAATACTAAAAACTGTCTTTGCATATATTTTGAAAATAAAAAGCTATGATTTTAAAAAATTGAAGTCTTTATTTCAAAAAAAAGGATGGGATGCACTTATGATTCATTTCCAAAATAAATGATTTCTTCAGGGTTATCTATATCTTGAGGGAGAAGAGAAAGAAGGAATTTGATTCAATCAATCATTCACTTCATTCCACTTAAAGTAATTACAAAATGCCCTAAACCTGTTAGCTTTATCAGATGAGAACACTTGTATTGAATCAATCAATCAAATATATTAAATTAGGTACAAAACTTTATTAATCAATTGGGAAGAAGTGAAGTCTGTAAAATAAAATTAAGTGACATTACACAGGAAGTGCATTGAACTTGGTTAAGAAAATGAAACCCAATATTCCAGTCCTTTGATGGAAATAATTTTATCCAAATTCTTGAGAAGGAATTCCTTAGAATTGCTGGTGGTGGGGCATCCTTTCTCCACTTTGTTCAAAGAATAATCTTATGAATTGGAAAAGTTGGAAGCTTCCGAATTTCCCATGGATGTATTAGCAGTATCTTCATAACACTATTAACCTAACAGCAGTAAGTTAACTGCATTAAGAACTGAAGATAAACTAAACACAGTAAGGAAGGTCAAGTTCAGAATTTTACAGGGATCCTGGCATAAAGCTATACTATACTTAAGGGAACTTTCATGATGGCCTCACAAAGAGAGGAAAAGACTAAACACATCCAGGAATTGTGCTATACTTTTGCCACATGGACTTTCTAAGCTTGAATCCAGTTTCCCTTGGATTCTGTATATATTTGTGGAAAAGGATGGAGTTTAGGCAGCTAGATAGTGCAGTGGATAGAGCAGAATCTTAGAGTCACAAAAACCTTAACTCAAATCTGGCCTCAGACACTAGCTAGTTGGGTGACCCTGAACGAATCACTTAACCTTGTTTGTTTTAATTTGTTCATCTGTAAAATGAGCTAGAAAAGGAAATGATAAACCACTCCAGTTTCTTTGTCAAGTAAACTGCAAATGGGGTCACAAAGACTTGGTTACAACTGAAACAGTTGAACAACAACAAATAGAGTTTGGAGGGATCTTTTATCAGTTTTTCTAACTAAACCACCTTAGTAAACAACTCTATAATTAAAAGCTAAAAAACCTTGGTATGACTGATATCAATGACTACATACTAGGTTAAGAATGCGGATGGAGACGTGTGAGAATAACATTAGATGGACATCCTTAACTCTCAGGGTTACCCAAAGACCACTAAGGGGAAAATAGCCAATTGATCTCTGAAAAACCAACCTGCTACTGTGAGCAGGAGAACAGCCTTGGGCTTACAACACTTAGTTTTACTTTGCAGAATACTGGCAGAGAAATAGTGTGCATAATTTAGCCAAGGGTTTATTTCTAAAGGTGTACATAAGTTGAACCTACATTGTAATGTCTATATTAACAAGGAGGCATTTCTACTTCCTATGTTAAGCTCCTGTATTGAAGATGCAAAAGATGTCACAAGTTTAATCAATGGTCCCAAAATCTAAACCCATTACTTCAGAGAATATCAGAGTAAATAGTCAACACTACTTGCTTAATTCAGTCTCATCTTTTACCCTGCTATGGCATCTCAAGTAGCCAGATCACACTATGGATAATATCTTACATCTATATAGGGCAGAGATGTTATAGTGATGTTTGGTGAGGAAGCCAACTTAGTGAATTGTTACGCCTGTAGCTATAACTCTCCAAATATATTCCTTCTCTTGCAATTCTGTTGTAAGTCAGAATATCAATAGTGAGTATGAATTAATTAGATGCCAACTATCTGAAGAAGGAAAAAGGAACAAAAAATAGAGATTCATCAGATCATAGATTTAGAGTTGGAAGAAACAATAGAGTCAACTAGTCTAATCCTCTCATTATAAATACTATAAAGCTGAAGAAATGTCTGGGGAGGTTATATGATTTGTCCAAAGTTAAACAGGTAGTAAATCTCAGAAACAAAATTTGAACTAAGCAAAATCCCATGCTACATATATGTGTATGTGCATATATGTATATATATGTACACACATATACATCTTTTGGGAACAAATCATATTACTTTAAATTAGTCAACACCTTATGGAATAAGGTTAGAAATACATATTTTAGAATGTCAAATTACATCCAGTGGTGGGTTGGAGTCAGCTCTAACCCGCTTTGAGAGATTGTCAAATTTTCAATGTGAGCATTCACACCTTAGAAATAAACCAGCACTACAAATCAGAAATTGATTTATTTATTTGTTGATTTCCAGACTTCAAAAATGTGTTAATAATGAAGACTCAACTGAAAACAGGTAGGTGCATAAAGTTTTTTAGAAGCCTAGTTTTTAAACATCTATGAGCATAAACCTCTCAAAATTGAACTCAGCAGAAATGCAATACAAAGTTCAGGGCTTTAAGTTAATTACTAAACCAGATTCTGGTGATAATAATTATTATTGTTAATAATAATAACTAGCATTTATAGAGCGCTAAGATTTTTGAAGTATTACATGTTTTATTTCATTTGAGCCTCAAATAACCCTTGACAACCCGCATTCCTGCTTAAATAGTGATGGAAAATTGCTATTTAATAGTAGTAATGGAAAGTGATTAAATGGATTTTGAGGAACACACTAGAGCTCTCTGGCCAGTTAATTGCTTATAAATAAAAATTTAGTTAAATGTCCTTTTGGGTTAAATATTGAAAAAAAAGGAGCAAAGAATTCTGAACTAGCAATTCTTCTGTAGGCAGAGTTTCTGCATTTGCTTGATTAGGTTCATTTTGACCTTATTGAGTTTAGGTTGCTAGGATTTGCAGTCATGTAGAAATGTCAACAGAACTAACCTATGGCACAGCAATTGTAGGGAAAAGAAATTAACTCTGCATGGTATACAGGCCTGAATACAATATTACCTAACTTCTTCTTTAATCCCCTATCTTCTGGATTTTACTTCTAGAAGAACCACCAAAGAAGAAGACAGTTCAAAGTGTGTGAGAGCATGTAATGATATGAATTATAATTTACTATTGGGTTAATGACATGCCAAGATTTCTCCCAAGAAACTTGATATCTCTTTGATCATTGATGTATAAATAATATCAAGTACATTTAAGAAATTAAGTAACCAGCCACAAAGACAGGAAAACCTGAATCTGAATCCTGCTTCAGAACTTTGAGACTGTATACATGGACAAGTCATGTACCATCCCCAGCCTCAGTTTTTTCATCTATTAAATGGAGATAATTACACCTACTTCATTGCATTGTTAAGGATCAAATGAGATATAGAAAATAAATATAATTTATAAATATGTTACCATATAATAAATATATTATGACAAATATATTTCTATATGACATAATTATATCACATTATATATGTAAATATAGAATACATATACAAACATAAAGTACTTTGCAAAGTCTTAACTATATAAATACTAGCTATATTTTTGTTATCATTACTATTTTTAGGGTGTCTTAAATTTTAAACATTATAAAATTCTTGGGAGGGAAGTGTCACTTATTATTATTCATATCTTGAAAAGGGTCAGAGAATATATAACATGCCTAAGGTCACACAGCTAGTCAAGTGTCAGAGATAGTAGTCAAGTTTAAGCCTTCTCAATTCCAACTCCAAAAATTAAAGACTTCATAGGATAGATGCCCTCCATTCGCTCTAGGGACTATGAAATGAAATATTGCATAAACTGTCAATAGAGGTAGAAAAATATGACCAAAGTTTGTTTGTATTAAGAACAGAAAATGATAGGTCTTTAGATTGTTATATGAGTTCCAGATTATGGGGGTCCTGAAAGTTAGACAGAACTTGGACTTTCCATCAAAGATTTCTAAGCAAGATTGTGATATAAATGAATCATTGATCTTAAGAGTAGTCTGGATTTATCCAAACTGGATTTCTTGAAGAGAGAGGAAGGTGACTGACTAGATAATTAACTGTCTCAATGATCAAAGCATCCAGACTAGAGTGGCAGTATAAAATAATCTTTAAACTCTATTGTCAAACCAAATGGAGTAAGATGTAGCTAACATATCTGAAAATAACCCATTAAATGAATGGTACAATTCAGTGGAAAAAGCATTCAATTTAGAGTCAAAGAATTTCAGTTTAAATCTATTTCTGCTACTTATTATTTATGTAGCCTTGTGCAACTCACTTTAATTGTCTAGGTTTCAGTGTCCATTTACACCTATGATCCTCCCTAAAATTAAAGTCAAAGAAGAACACATGGATAGTAGACCAAGAGATGAAAATAATTAAATTACAATTAAATGGGACAAAAATAATGGAAAAATAAAGTTGAAAATAATTCTGTTTTATTTTTAATGTTTTTAATTTAGTATATTTTAAGTTCTTGAGTTTTAATATTCTGTATTTTAAATATTTTGAGTTTTAAATCTAGCAATGGAAATAACAGGATTCAATTTTTAAAAAATCTAAATGCTTCTTAAAATTTGTATGAGAATAAATGAATTAGTATAGAATGAGATTAAGGAAAACATTGTTTAATTTGAATTAGAAATTCATACTTCACTTTTTATATTCCTCACTTAAATGTGTTTGATCCATCTGTGAGGGGATCACCAAGTGAAGGTATGAGGAAAAATAGCACTTTGAAGCCATATTTTTACTCAGAGTACTTACGATTCATTAAGTAATGAAGCAGGCTCCAAATGTCTGCTTTATAATAAATGAAATCTTCATCAAGGTAGAAACTAAAAGTTATCTTCCTACCAATTGTTTTTCCCTGCAATTCTTATATTTTTTGTTTCCAAGAGAGGAGAAAGTGTTATTAATAACTTACCTATGACAAATGATTTATGGATGTCAAAATGCAAGTTGTCCTCAGCATTAACTAAAAATAATGACTAAAGAAGTTTCTGTTTAGTTTTCTTAAAAAATATATTCAGAATCAACTTGAAAGAAAAGTCTTCACCAACTAATCAGTCATAGATGTTGCAGATAAACTGATATTCTTTATTTAGAATTTCAATTAGAGCTCAATTAGGCACATCTAAATTTCACTTTTTTTTTTTTTTTAATATTGTCTCTTCTCAAAGCAGTGCTGTTTAATGGAAGAAAAACTCGTCTGATAGTGGATGAGGGTTCTAGTATTGGTTCTGTAGCTATCTGTGTAGTTATGGACCTCCATAAGTTTCAGTTTTCTCATCTCTAAGGTGAGGTTACACTATTTGATTTCTAAGATTTGTTTTTATACTATAAAACCCTTAGTTCTAGGTGGTAACAATTATGGCACAGAGAAAGGGTCAGAATTACCTTACTTGTATTTTTTTATACACTGCACCTTAGCCTGCTCCTATATAAAAAATGAAAACTAACGCCTCCCATTAATGCTCTTGGAATAATTATGTGCCTCTTAAAATGTACATTTTACATGACACAGGTCCAGATATGTACTGTACCAGAGGAATACACAAGTCTGTGAGGAGGACTAAATTAAAGCTCATAATTATGAGATGGACTACCAAGTAATAATGCTTGTTTTTTTCAGTCAGAATATTAAGAAGCTTTGCAAGGGTCAATGTTGAAAAATTACCCATGCATATGTTTTGCAAATAAAAAGCTTTTTTTTTTTTTTTTTTTGCTTTTTGCTGAGGCAATTGGGGTTAAGTGACTTGCCCAGGGTCACACAGCTAGGAAGTGTCTGAGACCAGATTTGAACTCAGGTCCTCCTGACTTCAGGGCTGATGCTCTAACCACTGCGCCACCTAGGTGCCCCCAAATAAAAAGCTTTAATAAAAAATAATGAAAAAAAAAGAATAATTCATTAAAAAGTGGAGTAATACTGGTGAAGAGAGTACCTTCTACCCTGATACAAATAAAAGATGTTTGTCAATGAAATTAAAGATCCTTAAAAGACTGAAGGAATTTGGAGATGAAGTATTTTAGTATATATTTAAGAGATACATTTCATGTATGAGATATTTAGCCCTTAGAAAAACCAATCAAAGTGGAAGCTACTAAACTACCATACATGCAGATCCTATGAGCAAAATATTGACTTAGAAAATGACATATTTTAAGTTCTTGAGTTTTATTATTCTATATTCAGTTTTATTATATTTTTATTTATTGTGCTGAACATTTCCCAGTTGAATCTGTTTCAGGCAGTACTTGAGAGTGTTACAGGCTGCAATTAGACTGTGGGTCCCTGTGCTTTACATCTCTGGCCTAGATTAATTCTAAGGACCATTTCAGCTAAGAGTAGGATGATCTGATTCATACTACATACTGATTCAAGGATCAGTAACAAGATTTAGAGATGTGCAGTCTGGTAAAAGATTGGGGTAGTGAAGAGATGGAGAGACTGACATGATAGCTCCTTAAAACAAAGCAAAAATCCACATTGAGATTAAAGTGAGATTCGTTATTGGTCTTAATTGAACCATCCCTACTATAGCTTCTCTGAAAAATTATTTAGGTTGGATTTTGGAAGATCATGTAGATAAAAGAACAGCAGATGAGCTCCAGGAATGCAAAGCACTCAGCCTCAGCTATTATTCCTATCTTTTGTTTTGTTTTGTTTTTTCCTTTGGCAGGTTTTTTGTTTGTTTGTTTGTTTGTTTGTTTTGGGTTTTTTTTTTTGTCTCTTTGACAGGGTTATAACAATTTTAAAAAGTAAATTTTGAGTAAATGGATTTCAGTTCTTGTATCCTGAGGATGACGATGACTGCTTGTTCCTGGGCACTTATTTGGCAGGCTGGCACAAAGGAAATGAGAAGGAAGAGCAGTGTGTCCTTTGGATTGTCACTCAAATGTATTTGGATTCTTTAAGTCTCAACTGTCACACTTGCCAGATTATTGCCTCTGAGGGGAGTACTCAGTGATGCAGTTGGTGCCCATGATAGTTATAGGCAAAAGTTTCAATAGTAACAAACATCTGAGAAGAAGTCATCAGCATAATAATACATTTTCTCTCTGCTCCCCTGGAACCCAAAGGATTAAAATAATTTTTTTCTAACACTTTTTAATGGCAATGGCAATGGCAATTGTACATGATGAATAAAATGAAATGGGGTAGAGAGAAAGGCAGAATGGAGATAGTGCTGGGCTTGAAAGTCAGGAAGAATTAAATGATTACCCAAGGCAGTAAGGTTTATGCAAGGCTATGTAATCCTGAACAACTCATTTAACCTCTCCGTTTTCTTCATCTGTAAGATGGGGATAATAGCACTTATTTCATAAGATTGTTGTAAGGATCAAATGAGCTGTTTGTAAAAACACTTTGCAAAACTTTAAATGTTATATAAATGCTAGTTGTTGTTATTATTATTATCTCCCTTCCTCCTGTATTCCATCCCCCCAAATCCACTAAAACACTGACATCTGCTGTATCAAAGTTGGAACAGGCTATTCCCATTTCAAATTATACAGCAATGCAGCAGTATAATGGTTGTAAAACTTCTTGAATGCAATGAAAATTGTAATCATATGGTTGGGTTCTAGCACATGGTAGAACAGAGTTTAAAAAGCACTTAAATTCTTTCATCACACACACACACACACACACACACACACACACACACACACAAACATTGACAACAGGATCTAGCTCTAGAAAGAGAAACCAAGCACATAAAGAATGATGCTGACTTCACACTATCTTCCACAACCAGAACAATTCATTTCATTTGAAGATGCCACCATAGAAAACAAGCAATTCCATTAAAATATCTGAACATCACAATACAAACTTATTTAGTAAATTACCTGTTTGCTCCTACAACTCCAAAACAGAATTTTTGCAATTCCCAAATAACTCATCTGGACTATATTTTATCACTTTCTGGCTTATTCCAACTCATACTGGCTTTAAAAAAGAGAGAGAGAAACTGGCCAAACCTCTATCTCTATAACTACTAGATAGGAATGGGGAGATCTGAATAATGTTGGCTTGACTTTAAGCTATGTTCTTGTCTTTGGTTTTACTGTTACTATTATGAACTTGGGACTTTGCATTCTAAACCTAATGTGCCAAAGACTTGTAATACAAAAACAACCTAACTAGTTTGGAATCACAGACTCAGGGTTGAAAGGGACAGTTCATCTAAGCCATCCTTAAAACTCTCCCTGTCATTTAAGAACCTATCCATGGATATACCTGAGACAGCTTACCAGAGTCAACTGCTAAATTTTTAATGTGAGCATTTATATGTTCAAAATTGGCAAATGCTACAAATCTGGGCTTGATTTAGTGAATGTTTAGTCTTAAAGTGATGAAGAAAATGCTTGTAATATAGATTGAATTTAAAAGTGTGTCTTGCATAAATTGTTTCCCTTCCCCAAGAGCCAGTTATTAAACATTTATCACCACTGAATCTACCTTTTCAAAAATCCATAGGCAATTCCACAGCTTATCTTTATACTCTACTCAATGTGCAACAACCCTGACTGACATATTAGACCTGCAAGATATCTTAAAAATCATAGAATCTGACTTCTAGATCACATGACCAACAAGATGGAAAACTAGCCATTTTCTATGATTTTTACAACTTCTCAAACTACTCCAAAATATAAAGTATACACCAAAAAGAAAACAACTTCATCTGTCTCCATGGTCTAAAACATCTGGAACTCCAAAGAAAGGAAAAACTCCATGAATTAATACTTGATTCTTATTCATTCAGTATTCCCTTCCTTACTATAAACCATGGTTCAAGCAGCAAAGTTGCTCTAGTTACCGTGACAAAAAACAACCCTCACATTGACACTCATTATCCATAAAAAAAAAAAAAAAAAAAAAAAAGATTAAGGAAATTACTACTAGCACTGCAGCAATATTCTACATTGCAAAAGATCTCTGCAGGATAGCAGAAATCACATCCCAATAAACACACATTAATAAAATAGAACAAGAGAATTAATGAACTGAATATGCATTTTTAAAAATTATAAAGTCAAAAGAAAACTTGGAAAGCCAACAAAGAAACAAACCTGAAAGAAACCCAAAAGAGATATTAAAAATTAGAGGAGAAAGATATATGAAAACAAACCAACTCTAGAAATCATAAATAAAACTAAAAGCTGGCTTAAAAAAAAACTAATAAAATTGACAAAACCTTAGCTAATCTGATTAAGCAGAAAATTATTTATTTAAATAAAATATCAAATGAGGAAAGTGAAATCGCTACAAAACCAGAAAAAATAAAAATAATCAAAACCTATTATGTACATTTATACGATCTCAAAATGGAGACTACAAAAAAATAGAATACATTAAAAAACAATACTTAAAATAGCAGAATACCAACTAGAGGTCTTAAATAACCCAATCTCAGAAAAAGGAAATAGGAGTATCTGGAAAGAAGCTATTAAAGTTTTTTTTAGCCTCATTGTCCTGATGGATTAAGAAAAAAAATAATGCATTAACCTCAAATCTTAATGTAACATCAATCAGGTTGGAATAAACCTTTTTCAAAACAAGCATTAGAACAAGACTCATTATATATTCAATAATTTTTTGCATCTCTCCACAACCATAAAACTCTACTTCATAATAAACTTGATTCTAAATTAAGGAATCTTCTATAACCTCTACAGTAGAGCTTAATCACACATTGTCTTGTTTTGGAGTTCTGTGTTCATATTTTATAGGTGGTACTTAGCTATTCATTCCCTGAGGGTACTTACATCTTTCATATTTCCCTCTTTTCCTTTCACACAGTCAAAAAAGCAGAGAAATAAGTCTGGGTTCAGTGCTAGCAGTATTTTTCCTTAAAAGGCTCTCATTTTATCTCATTCCTATGACAGAATCCATTTATTTTGCATTGGCATGTGGAGATAATGTTACATTCATTTATACATATATATATACATATATATGCACACACACATATATATGTACATACACACACACATAATGAATCTTAGCTTCATATTTGGAGAACCTTACCCAAATCTTCTAGAATTTTCTAGCCTACCTACTAGAATTAATGGTGATGGCACCATTAGTTCATTCAACAAGTATTTATATGCCAAATTTCCATGGCTAGTGTCTATCAACATCCAGGACACACCTTCTTTACTTGATGAATTCACTGCCAAGTTCCCAATCTTTTCCCCCTTAACTCATGTCCTTCATTCAATATACTTAACCATACATTTTGAAGGGGAAACTTCAGTATATACTGATATACACTCAAACATCCTAACCTCATTGTCATATTTAACAGACACTTCCACAAATATCCTAACCTCACACTCAACATTCATTTCCCATGATTTTTCTCTTACTTCACACCTCAGACACACCAAAGATGGCCAACTCTTGATTTTGCCAACACGTGCAGATGTACCACTTTCAAGCTCATGAACTCTGAAATCACCTTATCTGGTCACAATCTATTGCCATTCCATTTTTTTTTTATCTTCCTTGCAATCTGATGACTAGTCTTTGTCTACACCATGACCTTCAATTCTTAAACATTTTAGTTTTTTCTCAGGCCTTCACCCCTACACTAGCTATTTGTTTCCCTTCTTGATGCCTTGGTGAACCAATTCGACTTTAAATTGTCCTCCCTTTTTGACTTTTTTGAGTCTCTTGCCCTCTGACTGTATTGCTAAACTTCTGCCAAGCTCTCTGTCTTGGATCATTCCAACTCCCTTTGCTTTTTTGCTTCTACAAATGTGCTGCTAAACAAAGGTAGAGAAAATCATCAATCTGTGCTAAATGGGTCCACTATAAATTTATTTTACATTATCTCAAATAGGTCCTTCTGCAGCAAGGCAATCCTTTACATTTCCCTAATTAACTCATTCCACTTATTTGCTTCATTTCTTAGTCTTAATCACTGAATGGGTGGTTACTTCAGTTAAACTGAGACCTGTTAGTTTAAAAAGGCTAAGGTCTCCAATTGCATTCAGGGCCATCTCTTATCATATATCTGATATATATCTGAAATATATCTGGCCACTCAACCCAGATGACTGGAGAAGAAAGTAAGACTTTACACAGCTCTCCCTAACTCAAATCCAACTCCCTTGTATGTCATGGCATCAACTCCCTAACGTCTAGGTTGTCTTCAAGAACAAAGGGCAAATAACAATAATATAGCATCCCACTTATGCAACAGCTTTTCCAAATTTGTTCATCCTTCCTCAAACTTGCCCTGCCCCAATCTCATCTGAAAATCTTGCCTCATCTTTTATTGGAAAAATTGAGGCAATTCAATGACAGCTCCTTCTTCTTTGCTATACTTTATTTCACATTATTCAGAAACCTTCTACAAGATCTCCTCCTTTATCTCTATTTCATATAACGAAGTGGTCCTACTACTTGCAAAGGCAAATTTCTCTAAGTGCACAAGAGACCCCATTCTATCCCATCTTTTCTACCCCATATGCCTTTTGCCACTCTGTCCTCCACTTTTTCATACAAAGAAGTGGCCCTTGCCAATGCAAATCCATCTAAATGCACAAGTGATTCCTTTCCATTCCATCCTCTCCGGCTGATGGCCTCCTCTATTATCTCTCTCATTATCACCCATCAAATTGGTTACTTTCCTATTGCCTACAAATAAGCCTATGTCTCTCCAGTCCTTAAAAAACTTACTTGATCTGTCCATCTCCACTATCATCCTATATCTTTCTTGCCCTTATAGATAAATTCTTTGAGGTCATTTACAATAAGACCCCCTACTACCTTTCATCTCACTCTTTAAACTGGTGCTGAATGAAAAGAACATACCTGAGGGAAAAAATATAAAAGAAAAACTTTGTAAGACTAGAGAACTGAAAAATGAATTATCAAAACAATGATTCCAGAGGACCAAAGAAATATGCTACTCACTTTCTGACATAAATGTGATGGACTTAAAACACAGAAGGAGATATGTTTTTGGACATGGTCAATGTGGGAATGTGTTTTGCTTGACTATACTTATTTTTATTGATCTATGGAGGGTAATGGGATAAAGAAAACAAATGCTTGTTAGTATGTCTGGGTTGATACTTAATTTTTTTAAAAGGCTGAATATTTATGGAACTGGTAATGGTCTAAGTTTTCCCTCTCGCAGTTTAACATGGGGTAGGTGGCTCAGTCAGGAAGGAGAAATACTGCAAAAAGCAAGAAAATCGCAAGAAGCATCCGTCTGCCTTGTACTTAAGTTGCTGTTCTGTATACCCCTTGCTTCCTCAAGGGAAACATTCATTGGAAATAATTTTGCTACCAGTTTCTTAAATTTAAACCTGAATTTGGTATAGCCAACCAACAGAAAGATGGTTTTGTGGCAGCAATGTGTTAAGTTTAATAATGCAATACCATTTTATAGACATTTAATTAAACCAAGAAAGGCACGTCACTTTATTCATAATGGAAATCAGGAAGCTAGAGGATGAATCAGAGAATTGTGATTTCTACCATGATTTAAAAACAAGGCTTATCCACTTTTTGTTCACTTTTTAAACTATTTCTGTCATTACACCTCTACATACATATACAGGCAGCTAGGTTATGCAGTAGATAAGAGTCTTAAGTCACAAAAGGCATCTTTCTGAATTTAAATGTGGCATTAGACACTTACTAGCCATGTGACCCTGAACAAGTCCTGTTTGCCTCAGGTGCTCCTCTGTAAAAGGATATGGGGAAAGAAATGGCAAAACACTCCAGTATCCCTATCAAGAAAATCCCACTTGGGGTCTTGAAGAGTCAGACACGACTAAAAGGACTAAATAGCAACAGGGGTGGGGGAAGGGAGGAAGGGAGGGAGAGAGGGACGGAGAGGAAGAAAAAGGGAGGGAGGGAGGAGGAGAGGGCCAGGGATGTGTATATGTCATGCTTATTTGCCATCTGTATGTGTATGTGTATGTACATGTACATTTACACACAAATATATGTAACCGTAAAGTGCGTGCATACATATGTCCATGATGTCCCCATTCCGAAGTGACGGATCGAAGTAAGCAGAGAGAGTTGTGGGAAACCTTTCGGCCCCATTCCTCCTAATCGGTCTGGTCTTCTTAGCACGCTAATACCCAGCTTAAAGGCAGCTCGGGAGCTCTCGGGGACTTCCTGGGAAGGCGGGAAAAGGAGAAAGGGACCGGACGCACAGTGCGCTTTCGGGAGTAGCAGTCCGACCTCCTTCCGGGGGTCGAGGGAGGGAGGGAGGACTAGAGAAGGGAAAGAAAGGACGAGAATAACAAGATCGGGGAAAATGAGCACGAGCCGGCCCTGGAACCCTCCACGAACGGAGCTGCAGCCCAGACCAGGCGGTGCTTCACCTACCTTGGCGCCAGCAACCTCTCCCAAGCTAAAGCAACACTAACCTTTGCCTTCTGGTTTCCAAGACGCTTCCTCTTTTTTTTTTTTTTTTCCCCATGGAAGCTTGTTGACTCTCTTTGCTGCCCCTAGTGGCCACACATAGGTTGCTGCCTCTAGTGGCTGTACATAGGAAATGAAGCATTCTGGGATCCTAGTGCTTGGAAGGAATAAAAAAAAAAAGTCAACCTTTGAGTAGACTATCTTTTCTATTCATTTTACAGATAAGGAAAACTGAGGTCAGAGAGATGAAGTAGCTTGTCCAAGATAAAGCAAATAAATAAAAAACAGAGAGCTGGCATTTGAATCTGGGCTCTTTAGTATTATTTCTACTACAGGCTGCCTCCCATTCCCTGGGATTTCAGTTCCACTCATTATTTACTTTGTTAGTAATTGGGCAAACAAAACCTCTCACTTCTTGCAGCTATTTCTCCTTTCCTCTTGCCCATTGTTTAGATTTCAAAATTTTCACTTAAGATGGAAAAACCTAAGGCCAACCAAAATGATAACACAGAATAGTAAATGGTGATAGCTTTTTGTTTTGATTAATATTTATTAGTTTTTTCTCTGTTTGAGATTATGGTGGCTTAATATGTAAGAGCAGACACAAAGCAGTGTATAAAATATGGAGCACAGGTCTTTGAGCCAGAAGACCTAGGTTTAACTTCATACAGTTATTTTGAGGATCAAATGAGATAATATCTATAAAGCTCTTACAGATATGTGAAGTTCTTTGCTAACCTTAAAGTACTGCATAAATGCTACTACTATTATTATTGCTGTTTTATTATTACTGACTGTCTGGAAGATCCTGATCTATAAATTGGAGGACTAAATACAGAACATGCATCCAGTAATCATTTTTAAGTCACAGATGCATACATATACAATACTTACATGAGCAGCCCCCACTATAATAAATGGAAAGCAGCCCAGGAACCAAGAAGATCTGGCCTGTATTGAAGTTCTATTATTAACACACTATAGATAACTCAGCATAGGTTGTAAAGAAGGTACTGACCTGCATCAGTATAAGGAATTTCTTCATCTGGTAATTCTCTATATTAGTGAGATCACAGGTCCCATGATATATATGACTTAATATGTAGTCTAAAAGCTTGCCATGTGTTTGTCGTGGCAACTTCTTTGAATGACTTGGTTTATCCATTTTAAGACATGCCCTGTGATTTCTAATCTCTTTTCTTTATTCATATGGTTATCCCTATTACCTGGAATTTCTTCCCTCTCCTCCTCATCTTAATATCACAAATCTAGAGCTGAAAGGGACCTGAAAGGTTATTTATTCCAGGGCATCTTAAACTTTTTCCACTTGAGACCCCCTTTTGCCTGAGAAATTTTTACATGACCCTGAGTATGTAGGCATATATAATAAGTATATAAATTAATAAATCCTAATTTTGTGAGCCCCATATTCAATTATGGAGTCTCATAGCTTAAAAAGCTGGGATCTAATCTTAACTTCTTACTTACCTATGAGTAAACTGAGGCCCCAAAAGGTTACTCTAGTTCACACAGATAACAAGTACCAACCCATAAAAGCCTGACTCAAATGTCACATCTTCCAAGAAGCCTATCCTAATTCTTAGAGTATCTGATTAAAACCTTTTTAATGCAACAAGGGCAAGAACTTAGCACATTTAAACTTTATATCCGTCTCTTTTTTTGACCTAGAACCTAACACAATGCTCTGTATATAGCAAGCATTAATAACTTTAATTTGACTAGATAATCTCTAAAGTGCCTTCAAGCTTTAATACTTTGTGATTCTGAACTAAATGTTTCATTCTAGCTCACTGTGGTCCCTCAATGATTATTCATCAATAAAAAGTTTCAGGCATGAATCCCCAATAAAAGAGAAAATTAAGACAGCTTCAGGGCCACAATGGTAGCTAGAGTAGAGACCATAACCTCTGTAGTATACAGATAAAATAGATCTTAAATTGGCATTTTCTCTGGATATAAAGTATGTCCACAAGGGAACAATCTTGTCTAACCCATGTTAGACAGGCAAGAGTATGCCTGGGACACTAGAAGGGCCCTGAGCCAGACGGGGTCTAACTAATAGACAAGCAGGTATGTAACTACAAAGGTAGGAGATTCATTAATAGAAGCAAAGTCAGATACTGCCTGACATGAATGTATACACTTTAGCTATGATGTTTGAGGGTAGCAGATGAGAATACCCTATGCTAATTTTGTTTCTAATACTGTCCAATGCAAAGGAGATAAGCCTATTGAGTTCCTCCTCCAGGCTGAGCAAGAAGTACAGAGACTGAAAAAAATAAGCACTGAAAATCCTAAGAATATTAGAAAAATTACCCTACAGAGATTATATCCTTGTATATTTGATGTTATCAGATCTTTGCAGACAGTATAATTACAATAAGCACTGCCTTTTTGAATTGAAAAGAAGTCTTTTTGTGGGTGAGTGTGAAGTGCATCTAAAATTCATGTGATGGTCTTGTACTATACTGTGTGGGCAACTAGGTGGTTCAGTGGATAAAGTGTGGGGCCTTGAGTCAGGAAGACTCCATCTTCAAGTCTGGTTTCAGATTGGCTGTGTAATTCTGGGCAAATCACTTAGCCCTTTTTTAAAACCAGTTTCCTTGTCTGTAAAATGAGCTGGAGAAGGAAATGGAAAACCACTCCAGTATCTTCGCCAAGAAAACCTCAAATGGGTCACAGTTGAAGATGACTGGACAACAACATACTGTGTTTACTGCACAATGAGGGGGAAAAAATCCTTGTTCCACATTTTTATTTAGTGCAAAAAGTCAGATTTTCTCAGTATTTTGTGGTTTCTTGAACTTGGTAAAACTGTTGTACTCTCTTGTACCCCAATTCTCTGGTACAATGAATGAATGAATAAGAACAATTTGTTCCAATGGCCATGAAGTCAGCTGAAGCTTACTTAAAGTTCTTAGAACTTGGACAGACATAAAAGAAGCCAAGGTCTTCCACTGTACTTTTGTCTTGACACTGAACTTTGACAGCTCTGGAAGAGAGAGTGAGGTTGATGACTTTGTGCAACTTTGCCTCATTTAAATCCAATTCAAGACATTGCCCTGTGATGTCACTGGCTTTCTTGAAAAACAAAGGACAAACAATAACACCTGATGAGACTAGCATTTCAGTTCTTTTTTTTTTTAATTGAAAGTGCTCAAGAAGTGGTGTTTTTTTTAATGTTGTCCAAAAAAATATTGAAAACATTTTAGATTTTAGAAAAAATCTATGAAGACACAGAAATGTTTGCAGACAATGACTATGGTGAAGCTGGTACTCCTGAGCTTCAAGGGTCAAAACAATTCGTGGAGCTCAAAATATCAGCAGGCTCCATATTATTCAAGATAATGGCCCCACTAGTGCTGAGCTGCAGACAAAGAGCTTGAGACAATCAGGTGAGAGAAAGAGCTATTCTCCTTGAGGAGACAGAGAACTAAGGGAATGGGAGGGAGACGTAAATGCCTACTATAAGAATACATTTATTAGGTAATCATCAGAGTAATAGATTCATCTTTTGTCATAACTGGATTAGTTGAGCACTCCTATGTTGGATGTACAGGCAAAGGGAATGCTGCTTTTGTCATAAAGAAATTAAAATTTTCTAATCCAACCTTGGGAAACTGGAACGGGGCCAGAGAGAGAGGACCTCCAGGACCCCAAGGACAGTAACATTAATTTTATCATTAATTTCTTATGGGTCTATTCCACCTAGACTCAGGTAAGATCTCATGTTGAGGAAATGGTAAAAACTGAAGATGTTCTGGATAGTGAATCTCAAGTTACCATCATTTTCCAATCTTTTTTTGTAATAAGTATTTGGATTTAAAGCCTGACTTGGCAATTTGAATGATAAAGATCTTCCCTATCTGAGATACATTGAGATGAGCTTGAAATTTCCTAAGGAAGTTGCTGGCAACAAAAAAGCAAACACTCTGGCTTTCCAGTGGATACTCTAGACCCTCCAAAACACGTATCACTACATGGAACTAATTCTAGTCTTTTCAAAATCCTAGTGGTATACTTCAAATGACAAGCTGAGACCCAAAACTTGAACACTTTGACCATCCAGGCAAACTATGCAGGGGCTTATAAGAGATGATAGAGGTAAGAGGTTTCAGTGGACATCATGGGAGCCTTAATCATCTACTTTCTGTGCTGGACTCTGAGATATTTGACTTTGGGGACTCCTCAGCACATCAAGAGTTGAAGAAAAGGTTGAGGCTGGAGCTCATCAGGAGAAGAGTTATGTTCTCATCTCATTGCACAGATGAGATGTTTGAGGTGTAAATCGAAGAATCTAGCTTACTGATTCCCATCCATTCAGAGAAAGATCTAGGAAGCTTCTTGTAATTATGATGGAGGATCCTAAAAACTATCTCCAAAAAATGATGATTCGACATCATCACAGAAACCAACCCCTGTTATCATCACCCATAGTGATGATGCCTAAGAAAAATAGAAAGATACAAATGTATACTGATTACTGAATTTGAACAAAGAGACTAAAGTGGACTAGTGCACTATCCTGTATTGTCTTCATGGTAGTCAGTAGTTTTCAGTTTTGGATTTGCATAGTGGATACTACTAGATTTCTAAAAGACTGTTTTTATCTGTCCAACAACTTAAAAGTTCACTGGCTGTTTGAAAGCTAACCCACATAAAGTAATTGAGAAATTGGGCAACCTTCCTGTTTACAAATAGCCCCAGAAAATAGAAGGTGAGGCTATAGGGACTATTTACCACCTAATGCCCATAACAGATTTAGTCAGACTTTCTAATAAGCAAGTCAAGTGAAGTGATAGACACCCACCTAAACCAAGAGAGGAATGTTAATCCCACTCCCAAAGCCCATTGATATGGGATTCTCTCCTTATTTATCTATTTGAAGGTAGGGTTGGGGCCAGCAGAAAAGAGGGGAACTATTCAGTTTTCTTTAAGCTTGAGTTTCTTCAGGTCTCTTTAAATCTTTAAATCAGGTGTTTCTGACTTCCAGCTTCAAGAAAGAAAATAGAGAAGACCAATTCCACTTCAGGTTAGTGAAGGAAAAGACTCTGGGAAGACATGAAAGCAATTGGCATTCTCCAATATGTTTTTATCCCCAGTTTACTACATTAGATACTTCACTGAACTACTTCCATGAGATATAGAACTCTTAGTTGAGCTGAATTATCTCACTCCCCATGAGAGAGCTCTTTTACTCCTTTGTCTGGTATATATATTTAGAGAGAGAGAGGGAGAGAGAATTTGATTTCTTTTTTTTTTGGACAGGACAGTTAGGTGGTACAATGGATAGAGCACTGGCCCTTTGGTCAGAAAGACCTGAGTTCAAGTCCAGCCTCAGACATTTATTAGCTGTGGGACTGTGGGCTTAGTTTGCCTCAGCTCCTCATCTTTTAAAATGAACTGGAAAAGGAAATGGCAAACCACTTCACTATTTTTCCTATTTTTTTTTCTGGGGGGTGGTTTGAGGCAGTTGGAGTTAAGTGACTTGCCCAGGGACACACAGCTAATAAGCATTAGTGTCTGAGGTCAGTTTTGAACTCAGGTTCTCCTGATTCCAGGGTTGGTGGTCTACCCACTGCACCCTTTAGCTGCCTCCACTCCAGTAGTTCTGCCAAGAAAACCCCAAGAGTCAACCATGACTGAAATGACTCAATAATAGCAAAAACACTAATGGATCATCTAATTCTTAACAAACTGTCTATTTAATAATAGCTGGAAAAGAAGAGCTTTCCCTTTTCTCTACATAGAAATGCTTCTAGCCCTTAGAGTGTATTCTGAGTAAGGGTATACTGATTCACATATCATGGGAATCTGCCTTAGATCTAAATGGGTACTAACTCCTTATAGAGTGTATCAACAGCTCAAATTCTTGTCTCCTAGAACAGTCAAAACTGCAAGACAGCTTCTCTGACTAAGGGAGTAATAAGTTCAAGTATGTAACTGAGACTTTGGTAGATAGTATGTCTATCATATTTGCTACTGGAAAGACTAGAAATTATTGTATAAGAAGGATGCTCCATAACCACCACTCAAAAAATTCATACTTTTCTTGTATATAATGTAATTTGAACAAATTAGTTCAGCTTTGCTGTTATATTCAAGTAATTTTCCCCCTGTAAGGACTTACATTTTCAGATATACAATTTGTTTTATATTTTTTGTTTATCTACTCTAATCTGTTCTTTTTTTTATTCTAGCAAAGTCTTGCTTTTCTTACTTTATTGTGTATATTGATATAAGGAGGAATTTAATTATTCATTCTGGCAAGGTCTTTAGCGATAATGTCACTTCTCTCTCACACTCTAACAGCTAAAATATAAACATTTTTAAGATGAATAATAAAGTTTATATATACACATCAAGGATCTGTGGTAAATGAAGGTCATAATCCCCTCACCACTCAGTAGATAACTGAAAATTGCTATATCTGAAAATTTCACTATCCTCTAATCAATGTCAGAATAAGTATCTCTACACTTTAGGTGGTCTTTGGAAGAAGATATGCAGTCTATGACTTGAGCCAGTCTTTCCAAATAGGATCTAGAAAACTCAAATGTGGGGGCAGCAGAAAAGAGGACAAGGGGTAAAAATCCATCCTCTTCCTCATCCTACTACTCCTCCATTTATGGGCACAAGAGTCTGGCTCTTCAAAGTGCTTGGCAATTTGATTCATAATCCCAGAGATGTGCCTAATTCAACCAATTCAAATAAATTTCTTAAATGTCCTCTGATAGATTCTACCATGCCTTGAAACAGCACTTCACTCTTTCCATATTAATTAAAGACTTGTTCCAACCGAGTTTAAATCTTTGGTTGATTCAGTAACTTAGAGAATTATTCTCACTAGGTAAAGGTGTCAAGGTATCTTATAATTAACACTAAGTGGAGTTTAGGGATGTGGGACATCCTTTTTGCTTTAATATAAATTGAGGTTCTCCAGTGATTAAAAGGCAGATTAGTCTCCACGCCACGATGTGGCTATTATGCTGTATCCTACCGCAGGTCTTCTAAAACTGTTTTCACTCCCCAAGAAAATTTTAAGGGACCCTAGGTATATACATATGTAAATATATTTACTGATAATGAATCATTATTCCCGACCTCCCCATTTTGCTCTGCGATCCCATATGGGGTGGTAACTCATAGTTCAAGAAGCTTTTTCCTATCCTACCCCATGCTTTCTCTTGCATAAAGTGTGTCTCAGCTCTAGGCAAACATAGGGGAGAGTAAAGAATGCCATTTCCCTGGAAATCTTTTTCTCTCCTTATAGTCATTGAATCGTGTCAGTCGTGTCCAACTCTTCATGACCTCATTTGAGGTTTTTTTTTTAGCAGAGTTGCCTGGAGTGGTTTGCCATTTCTTTCTCCAGGTCATTTTACAGAGAGGGAAATTGAGGCAAATAGGGTTAGGTGACTTGCTCGAGGTCACACAACTAGTTTCTTAAGTCAAATTTGAACTCATCTCTCCCTCTATCTCCTGCGCCACCTAGCCGCCGCTCCTTTCTCATGGGCTCAGCTCAAAAGCATCTGTCTTTTCACTTTTTAAGTTTCCTTATGTACTACTTAAGTTTTCCTAGTTTTCCTTTTCCGCCCATCCCATTTCTACTCTACCTTTCAAACTCAAGTACTTGTTCAGGGGTTAAATACTCTCTTCCTTCCCTTTTTGCTCAGCTGTGCCTCTGTCTTTGCAAGAGCCCAAGCAGCTGGCAGCTGGCGTGGCTGCGCGGCTGTTTCAGTGGATTCATCCAGAGTTGGTCGGAGTCCCGTGTCCCAAGCCTGAGCTTGTTGATGTAGCGTGAAGTCCAAGTCTTAAACTCACTCAACCCTCCCCGTCGTTCTGTCTAGCACCTGTGCGGACCAGTCAGCGCTCGAGTACTTGTTCTTGTTACTTTGTTCCCAGACAAACACATACTGTACTCTCCCTGCCAAGATTATAATTCACAAATTTTGCTACCCCACCAAGCTTGACTACTATTTGTCTATTCACTGTTTCCGATTGTGGTATTAAGTGGCAGTTCGGAAGGCCAGTGGCTCATCATTTGTGCCTGGGGCCAGGGAGAGAAGGGGATTCACGATTGTTACTTGTAGGAATCCTGAGGGGGGGGGGGAGAGTTGGAGGAGCTGTGGTTGTTTAGCAACAACCTCAGAGACTGTCCCAACTGCAGGAGCAGCTGCAGACAAAACTGCTACATACCAGGCAAAGTATCCTGCTTCTTCCACATTTTAGCATCTCTGACTATACAAAGGAAGAAGTGAAATTATCGGAGGCAAGAAAAGAAGAGGAAGAAAGAAAACACTTGAACTTTGTCTACTCCCTTTCTCCTCTCCCCAACCGCAGGCGCCTCCCCATTTGCCTTCTTTTTATTTAAATGGAGCATTCCCAAAATGTTTTTTAGTCAACAAAGATGCTGGTTATAGAATAAAACTACTTTTTCGGTTAGAATTTGCCTTGGAGACTAGAAGTGAAGACACTCAAGAAGGAATTAGTGGTGTGAAGTTTATGGAGTTGGGAAAACTCATCCTGATTTGACCTAGCATTCTTTGCCCCTGGATCTTTGCCAAAGTGGATGCAGTTGGAGGTATGTCCGGAAAGAAAAACATGGTATCATTAGTAAACTGCCCCCATGTTGTGTGGGAAACGAGGATGGGGGAGGGGACGGTGATGATGAGAATTGTTTCAATTGTTTCTTCGAAAGTTTTTGTTATTAATTGGGACTTAGCCAAAATTCACAAAAGTCTTTCTTTTGGAAATGCAGAACCCTATTCCACTCCCTTAATCGTTCGGTTATGTTTATCGTGGATAATAAATCAGTACTTGGAAAGGGGCAAGCGGAAGGAAATGCTGGATGGATGACTTTAATAGAAAGTGTTTTCCTTACTTCACATCTTTTGAGATCAGTTTCCTTTACTTCTTATTTGCTAGCCCTTTCTTTCTTTATTAGCTCAATATATTAAGGATGTGCTAGTAGTGGGCTGCAATAACACATTTTTAGCAATAAGTAGAAAGGTTATCAGGAATGGGTTTAAAAAGTAAATACAGCTGTCCTAGGATGCTTGTTGCTGTGGGTCTCAATTCCTTCTTGAAATTTACTTGCTTCTTTGTGATGCCATAGTAGTGTATTTTTAAAATCTGTTCTAAATTGGTTTAATATTTTTGATAATTTCTTATTGATAACTTTTGAATAACACCCTGTGTCCACTTGCTGGCACTAGCTCTGTCTTTGCCTAGTCTGTCTGTCTTTATTTCTGTGTAGGTCTGTCTTTCTCTCTCAACATTTTGGAACTTTATGTGCCACTTGACAAGGGTCAAATTAAATACATCAACACTTTAAAAATCCATGATTTCCTCTGACTCATACTGATGTGGAGTATAACCCTTCTAAATCTCAGTCTTAATGAATTGCTTTGAACAAAGTATTGTAACCAAATATATTTTACTGTAGCCAAATGTAAGTATTAATTTTGTTTCATTTTCTGGGGGAAAAAAAGTGTACCTTTTTTAACTTGCAAAAATGCACATAAATTATATAATATGACCTCAAGCACGTCATTTAACCTCATCTGTAAAATGAGTTTAGAATCTGTATGACAGAAAGGATGCTAATATCCTAGTATCCTTTGTATTTAATATGAGTTTTGCTACCTCATAGTGTTTTATTTTATTATTCTTGTTTTTGCCTCTTTTGCTTTGTATAGATTCATACACGTCTCTTGCATTTCTTTGAATTCTTTATATTTGAATTTCCTTACAGTATTGTAATATTACATTAAATTCATATGTTGTATATCTTGTGCTCCCAGTTTCTAAGTTACCCTGTGGGTCTGTACTCCTGTAACTTTAACCTATAAACCCAGACTGAATCGATTTCCTTTAATCATTTTATTGTTTGTAGATACTATTTGCTTAAAGCAAAGGAGTTTATTAAGATAGCATAGTACAATAACTAAATATGGAATAATAACTAAAATTCTTGTGCTGTGCCCTCCCACAGATATCCACAGTATCTTTGTAAACATTATGCATAAATGTAGAATAGAGTGATGGTGAAGCATACATGTGGTCAACATGTGAGAACAGGTTGGCTCATGTCTCCAGTGTTCCAGGGCTTTAATATCCTCTTCTTTTGTAATTTTCTCGTTCTCCTCTTCACTTTATATCCCTGGAACAGTATATCCATTGCTTGGTTACTCAATTGGGTGCCCAAGGTCTGATCCTCTCCACAATTTGACTCTCAATTTTAAGGGTTAGTTCTCCTTGAGTCTGTAAGTCAATGTTATCCCCAGCTCCCATCCTTTTTTTAAATTTTACAAAAGAACTCAGAGAATGGCTTTTAATTTTTACACATTCTATTGAACCATTTAAAAAAAACACTTTTAGTAATATCAGGCCATGGATTTTGGCGATTTGCCGTCAGCTCTGAACATTGTTTCATGAATTTATTTTGAATTTGTTTTTTATTTGATTATTAGATTCCTAATGCTAATGTCAGGTATTCAAACAACTATCAATTATGCAAATTTTACACCTTTGCTTCCTTTCTTATATTTTCTGCTGCTAACATTTGAATGATTTAATTATGGACAAAAAATTGACAATTGGAACAGAAAGAAAAAAATTACATTCAATTAGAATTTGGATAGGACCCTAGAAAAAATCTAGTCTTTTTCTTTTTTTTTGGCAGATGTGAAAATTGAAGGCCTGAGAAGTGTTTGCCCAAAGCTGGAACTAGAGTTTGTGTGCTGATTCCAAATTCAGTGTTCTCCATACTTCCTTTTGATGTAGTAGTTTATGTATAAGGTTTGAGTGGAGAAAACTTGTGAAAGTTAGTTATATAGACTATCTGTGATTTTTAAAATTCTCTATTACTTATAATCCATAACTGTTTTTCTTGATAGTAATTTCCTTTAACTTGTGAATTAGTTCTTAAAACTTCTTTGATGGAGTCAATGAATTTTAAAATATAGAACATTTACTTTTGTCTTCATTTCTATCCTTTCTTTTTCCCTTTCCCTCCTCTGGAACAAGTAGACAAGCGGAGACAAATGTTTGGGCTCAAGTGCTCTGCTTAAATGGACTGACTTGAAAGGAAGAGAAAGGTTTTGAAAATTGTTTTAAATGACCTATAGGAAATCTTTTATAATAGCTGATTTGTGTGAATATATGCTTCTCTGTCTTGGTTTGAAGTGACAATAGTTGAAACACAACACTGCTCATGTGATAGCTGGACAAAAGGGCCCATTGTGTGGCGTTGGCTAACATTCCATTCAGCTTCAGCCAGAAGTCCATCTGAGCTTGGTAGTCCTAAGGAAATAGAAGCATTGGTATGAAATACATGTCAAAAAAGAAAGAGGGAATGGGGGAAAAGGAGATAAAACATTTTTCCCACATAAGCTGTTTATATTATCAATGTTTCATAAATTTAATCTGGCATAAATTCATTTGGAGAAAAAAGTAATTCTGTGAAATAATCATTCATCACTATTAAAGATAGATTAATATTTAGGTCACCTAGTTTATCTTCATCTATAGAAGAATTGTTAAGGAGAATGACTCAGTAGCTTCCTTTCTTATCTCTAAAAATAAAAAGTATTTTCTCTATTCATTTGCATATCCATCAAAAACTCTTTTAAAAAATAATTTTTTCAATCAGCAAGTATATGCCTTCCTTGCTTCTCACTCTAACTCCCCCAATTGATAACATTAAAAGCTTAAAAATAGGTGTAACTAAGCAAAACAAATCTCATTGTCAATGTTAAATATATATTCTCTGAAAAAAAGTCATTCTCCATTCTGAGTCTTTCACCTCTGTATGAGGAGATGGGTTTCCTTATTAGTCCTTAGATTGTGGTTGGTCTTTGCAACGATCAGAGTCCCTAATTCTATCAAAATAATTTGTCTTTACCAAATTGCTGTCATGGAAATCATTTTACTGGTTCTTTTCATTCCATTATGCATCAATTCAAACAAATCTTCTCAAAGTTTCTGTGAAACTATCCCCTTGCTTATTTCTTACAGCAAAGTATTCTATCACATTTATATATGGTTTTTATGTGGTTTTTAAGTGAAGATTAACACCTCTGACATGAGGGCTTGCCAAACTCTTTTCAGGGCTATTTATTCACATTTAGTGTCTATCACCCACCTCTCATTAGTACTCCTAGAAGTGGTAGCATGTGCCATGACCATATGAGTAAAATCATTTTGGCAGGAGGACTAACCTAGATTGAGGGTAACTGACAGGCCTCAAACCTGTTAGTAAATTAGGTAGATGTCTACCCCAAACATATAAAAACTTGCACCTGAATGAATGATAACAATTTGTTCCAAAGACCATCAAGGCACCTGAAGTTGGCCTCAACAGACATCAAAGACACAAGGTCATCTACTGCATTGACAATTGTCTTGACTTTTGTCCTGACACTGGACTTTGATAACTCTGGAAGATAGTAAGACTAACAACTTTGCACAATTCTGCCTCACTTAAAACCAAATCGATCAAAAGTCAAGACATCATCCATCATCCAATATTTTCCCCCAAGATCATATCATTGGTCCTCTTCAAAAATGAAGGACAGGTAATACAATAATATAACTTGTCTGCCTACTTCCCAATTTATGGGCATCCCTTCAGATTATTTTTTGCCAACTCAAAAAGAGCTTTAACTATTTTTGTGTATACTGAGAGTTATAATTTAGCTTAAGACTAACTCTCCTTTAATTTATTCTTCCTCTCATTCTGCCTTCTCCCTACTTTTTTCCATTGTTTTCCTGTTGAGTGAAAAATATATTTCTATACTTATCAGTATTAGTTCAAAGAAGAGCAAGGTTCAAGTGTTACCTACTCCTGCCTCCCATCCCTTCCTCTTTGTTTGTATAGATTGTGGACCCTGATTATGTGAGGTAATTTTATCTGTATTTCTTTTTCCTTTCTCCTCCTCCCAGTGTATTCATCTGTCTTTCTCTTTTCAATCTTTTCTTAAAATCATCAAGATATAACAGAACCGCTCCCAGGCCTTGCCTAATTAGACTCCTTCTGGGACCACTTATGATGATGTAGAATTCAGAAGAAATAAATGTACTAATATAAACAGTTTATGCTAGTTTAGTCTTCTATTCTTGTTTGCTCATATTTACTTTTAAAATATATGTTTCTCTTAATTCCTCTGTTTTTGAACATCAAATTTCTTGCCCAGTTCTCTTTTCATCAGGAATTCTTGGAAGTTCTCTTTCATTAAAAATCTGTTTTTCCACCTGTAGGATCATACTTAGTTTTCCTGGATAAATTACTATTGGCTGTTGTTATTATCTATATCCTTTTCTATCTGGAATATTATATTCCATCCTCTCTGTTCCTTATGTGATCTTGACTATGGTTCCTTGATACTTGAATTCTTTCTCTATTTGTGGCATTTCTTCTTGGCCTATGTGATCTGGATTTTGGCTTCTGGGAGTCAAAAAATTTAGGTTCCATGGGGTTTTCATTTGAGAGATTATTTTTTTGTGTGTGAGGCAATTGAGGTTAAGTGACTTGCTTAGGGTAACACAGCTAGGATGTGTTAATTGTCTGAGACCAGATTTGAAGTCAGGTCCTCCTGAATTCAAGACTGGTGCTCTATCCACTCCACCACCTAGCTCCCTGTGGAGATTCTTTTAGGAAGTGATAGTGGGTTTTTATTTCTATTTTACCCTCTGGGTATTAGAGATTTTAGCAGTTTTAAGATTTTTTGAAAAATAATATCTAGGCTCTTTTTTTTTTTTTTTGGTCATAGTTTTCAGATAACGCAATAATTCTTAAGTTTTTTTCTCCCTAACCTCTTTTCCAGATCAATTGTTTTTCCTATGAGATACCTTAGGTTTTATTTTATTTTTTCAGTTTTTTGATTTTGTTTTAGTATTTCTTATTGTCTCATGGAATGATTTGATTCCATTGTTACATTCTAACTTTTGAAAGGTTTGTTGTTTAAGCAAGATTTTGTCCCTCTTTTGCCAAACTACTAATGCTCTTTCCAATTCTTTCTTCCATAGTTCTCATTTCTTTACCAGTTTTTTCTTCTATCATTTTCATTGTATTTATAAAAACATTTTAACTTTTAGTTCCTCTTCAGGAATTCTAGTTTATTTTATGTCTCCAAACTATGTTTTCCTTTGAGGTTTCCTTTGAGGATATTTTGTAAACATTCTCTTCTTCAAGATTTATGTCTTTAGTATCCCTTTCTCCTTAACAGAGTTTTATTGTGGGATTCTCTCTCTCTCTCTCTCTTGTTTGCTTGCTCATTCTTTCAGTGTACTTTCTGACTTTGGACTTAATGTTAGGACTGAAATTTGTGGAGTTTTAGAAGGAAGGTCTGGGCTAATTATTTGTTGCTTGCTTGGGGGTATTGATCCCAGAATCTCAGAGTCAGCTGAGGATGGGGACCTGGAAACTTTCAGTGATTCTAGGGCAAAATATGATTCTCCTTCCCCTTTCTAAGTTTCTGACCTGGATTTGAGTCTGAGCAGTAGTAAACAACTGCTGGATTTAGCCATTGTCTGCCAGCCAGTAAAAGATACTTATACAGAGTGACAGAACTGCAAGCTCCTCTTTGATCTGGAATTCCTGTCCTGGTTTTTCCTCTATAGACATCAGATTCGGGTAGCAGCTGTAACTGAGACCCTCATTTGCTCCTAAGCTCTGAACTATACCACTTCTACTTGCTTCTGAACTTGCTGCTGCCTAAGGCCTGCTATCACTCCTTACCTAATCTTAAATTAGAATAGAAGAACAGGTCACTTTCTCAGTTTGCCCTGGATCTGTGACCTGAAACCAGGTAGAGGCAACAAGACTGCCAGATGGCACCTGTTTCATCACAATGTCCTGGTATGGATCTAGGACCTCTTATTTCCCTTGTACACAGCCTCTCCTGGGTGTTGGAGTACTCCATGACTGGAGCTAGACATTGTTCTCAGGGTCCACAGATCTCTATTCCTATTTCCCTATGCTGACCTGGACTGGAAAAACAACTCACTGACTTTTTCTTGAATTTTTCTATCAAGATTCTGCCTGGTGTATTTTCTATGTTTGTTTGGAGCAGGTTTGGGAGGAGAGGGAAGGGGAAAGTTTGTTTTCTGTTCCTCTACCATCTTGGTTCTGCCCTGGATTCATGTTATTTCTCCATGAAAGAATATGTGATTCTTCCAAATGTTCCCAGATTTCATAGCTCCTGTATAGAGAATTCCTTTTACTAATTTACATAAGCACCTTCTCTGCAACTTATAGTCCTAGAGAGCTGACTTGGAGATGAGTTAGAAAAGGATAGGTAGATGGGTCTTTGGTCTTAAAATTAGAGTCTATGGGCTTCCATAGTACACTTTTAAACCAGCCAGTAGAAAAACCTAGTCCAAAACAAAGGCATAGTGGCTATATTAGAGTTTACTGTCACTCAAATAAACATAGCATTCATGGAAAGAGTAGACACAAACTTACAGTATGCTAATATTAAAACAAACAAATAAGGAATAAATGTGGTTAGAAAAATTCATGACTCTTCTTAAATTTTTCCTGGGAAGATACTTCAGTTGGACTTTTTGATTTTATTTTATTTTATAGCTCAGCTAATTCTTTCTTGAATTCATGGTTGGGTCTCTTCTGTTCTGCCAAAGGTCTATGCTTCTTAAAGTTGTTTCCTGCTTTGAATGCTGCCTTTCTGGGACTGTGTCTGTCTAGTGAATGGGAAAAAACAAACAAACAAATCCAGGAGACAGAGTTTCTGGGTAATTAATAATCAATTTATTAGTTAGGCTAACTGGCAATGACACTAGAGTGCTTGCTATTCCTTACACAGCATACTCTATCTCCCTATTTCATACTTGAATCATTTACTTCCCTTATTGGGACTCCCCTCACCTATTGGAAGCGACTGTTTTCCCAAGCTTCTTTCAGAATTAAGCTCAAATAGGACAGGTTCATGAGGAAAAGAGGTCAAAATTGATAGTCGATGTCAACCAATGGAGACACTGAATGCCTTAAATACTTTTGTAAAAAGGAGTGCCCTTGACAAGTGAAAATCAACCTTGATTTAATGAGGAGGTGGGCTAGAAGTCTAATTTAGCTCCTGCTGAGAATATATCATGAAACTCAGCCACCTCCAGCAATCTGGACAGGGGAATCTATCTCCATCAAGATCACTGTGATTTGCCTTCTTTTCATGGGCTGGGTCTCCCTAAATTCTAATAGGGGGTTACAAGGGCAGGGCTCTTCTCAGGATAAGAACTCCTCCAGACTGAATTCTGTTTACTTTCTAAACAGAAGTAAAGTCTCTTATTGAGTGGGGTCCTCCTCAATATTGAAGCATGTTCCTTGCACAGATTGACTTTTTTACAGGGGCTGTGCCTTAAATGAGGAAATGAAGAAAAGCTTGGATCATAATTTAACAATTAGTTATTAATATAATAGTATATAATAATTTCTCTCATTAGAAAGTAGGTGTCTCTATTCACTTTTGGATGCAATGTCTGCTACTGGATTAATAGTTCTAATATAAGATACCATGGCTGATGAAGAAGAAAGAAAATTTCCTCCCCACTAGCTGCCCTCTAGTAGAGCTGTAGAAATCATATTACACATAGATATTCCCTGTTCAGAATTTCTCTGGAGAGGCCCTTATATTCACATGAAAACTTGTCTGGGCATCAGAGAATGATATAATGAAAGGCATCATCATTTATGTGGTGTTCAGAAATCCACCAATGCTGAGCAACTTTAACTGCTTATGACTGGGACTTTTTATACCTTTATGTGACTAAGAAACTGCAGTAGGGAAACCTGGACCAATCAGGTACTGGGAATAAAGGAGCTTTTAAGGAGGAAAGAGAAGCAAGCTCTAATTGTCATCTGAGAGGAGAAAGAAATAATAATCCTCCCAAAGGTGGCAAATAATAAATTCAATTTGGGACATTTGAGTTTAAGATGCTATTAGCAGATCTAGGTAAAGATCAGTTGAAGATATGTGTACTGAGTCTCAGAAGATCACTTCTTTTCCAATTCCATACCATCATTCTGACCTCTTTTCCTCACGAACCTGTCCTATTTGAGCTTAATTTTGAAGGAAGCTTGTAAAACCAGTCACTTCTAATAGGTGAGGGAAGTCCCAATAAGGAAGGCAAATGATTCAGGTATGGAATAGGGAGATTGAATATACTGTGCAAACACTCTAGTATCATTGAATTGTAGGATAAATGTAGGTGTCTTGTTGTAAAGGGCTTTAAATGTTAAACAAAGTCCTTTCTATTTGATCCTGGAGTGTAATAGGTAACCACTGCACTTTATTAAACATTCCAAGTGTGAGATGGTTACCAAATTAATTAATACATGTTTTCTATTGGTCAGTTCATATTTTGAACTTTTGAGTTTAGTTCTAGAACTGAAAGAATATTGATGAACTAGAATGCATTCAAAGAAGGCTGTGTAGAATGGTGAAGGGACTTAAAACTGGCTATGATGATCAGTTAAAGGGATTGGCTATATTTAGCATAGATAAGAGAAGACTTAGAGGGACAATACATATATGTGTATGTATTTATACAATACATATATACATATATACATGTACACTTACATATGTTTATATCTATATATCTTAAATATTCAGAGATTAGATTTATTCTTTTTAGGTCAAAGAGGGTAGAATTGTGAACATAATGGGTAGAAGTTACTGAAGGGAGCTTTCAGATTCAGTATGAGGAAGAATATTTCTAACATTTATAGCCATCACAAAATGAGGTGATCTGAATTTGAAAAGTAATGAGTTCTCTCATTATAGTGGTATTAAACTAAAATAGAAATGGGGGCCACTTATTCATACATAAGGATCCCCATGGACAGCAAATTGACTTAGTTTTTAAATATTATATTATTTATGTTTTATTGTATTTGTATTTGTTTTGTAAAACATTTCCCAAATAAAATGTAAAAATTACATTTTAATCTGGCCGAGACAGCTACAGGCCAAGTGTTTCTACTCTAGTCATCTACTCTAGCACTAGAAGAATTCAAACAGATGTGTCATGTAGGAGAGTTGGGCTAGATTAGTACTGTCAAAATCAAACAGAAATGTCAACCACTAAATTCATACATAAATAGCCCTGCAAATAGCATATTGACTTAGAAAACCCCTTAACATTGTCTATATTCTTTTGTATTTTAATCTTGTAGCTGCACATTGGAGAGTATTGTTACCTGGGCAGAGTGTTTGATAGCTCTGAGCTAGTCATTCCCTGACTTCCCTTGCAACTTTAGAATTCTATAATTTCTGGGGCACTATCTGTAAAAATTTGTTGCATATGACTTTGTTTGAATCCTGCTTTTATTCTCTATCTATTGGGCCAAGGTATAATAGTGCTGAGATAAATACAATAAATCCTTCTTTCCAAAACCAGAACATAAAATGTCAACAGATTTTCTAACACATATTGATCATATTCTGTCAGCCAATCTTTTAAAATCTTCTGGCCTAAAGTTTATTAACATAAGAGTAAAAGCATTCTAAGTAATGGCATAGACTCTATATGACTTAGCCTGGATATGTTTTATTAATAGATAAAGCCACAAGTTTCTTGGGCTAGCCAAAACCAAAATGCTGAAACAAGAATTCTTTTGCAGAGTACTCTTCACACTCCCCTGTATTCTTTTGCCAAATCTCTTATACTCTCTGCACTTACTTCTCTTTCTTTGAGTTGAGGTAAAATTGCCAAATAACTCACAAGCAGTTGAGAAATGGTGCTCATGAGTAAGTCTCTTGGAACTCCTTAAAGGGAAAAATAAAAAAAGGTAAAATTGTGCTCTCTGCAATCCTCTTTCACTCTTCAAGGAATTCGGTGCCATATAGAGGATAAATTAGTTCTAAATCCACATGATAATAAAGATTAGTCCTAGGAAAGGTAAAAATCTTATGAATTAACACTGGAGAATTATGATTCTTAACCATATTCATACACCATTCCAAACCCCAACCACTAACTACAGTCACTGATGACATTGTTCACAAATTAAGTTGTTTGCTTGTGCCAGGGGTAATGTGCCAAGTATATAGGGGCCCCTGTGGCTATGGAACTATAGTGATGCTGTCTAACAGGGCCTCCTTTGATGTATTGGCAGATGGAGACTCTGTCCATTCATTTGAAGGGAAGGAAAAGGGCTGAGGGTAGAATCAGGTAAGCTAAAAGTATCCTGGCAAAAATAGCTTTTTAGATTTGAAACTCAGTTGATATGGGTCCAACACCCAAGCTGAATGTTACTCAGGGCAAGAAACCATTGCAATGCAGTGATGTATATCCTTGTCTTCCCTATTCCAGTGGAAGCAGAAAATACAGTTTCTTATTATCCATAGTAAGGTAAGAGGAGTAGAGGAAGGAAAATGGAATGTATGAGTTGTTTGCATTGGGCCTCAGGAAAAGGGGAATAGAAACCTATCTAGGATCAGTATTGCATCCTAGAGATTACCCAGGGCAGGGATGGGATGTAAACTATCCATAAAGAGGGAGAATCTAGAGACTGCATGATGGAAAATTTAATTAAAAGAATGAAAAATCAAAGTTAGCAGGAAAGTTTCAGTAAAAGCCCAACTGACAAACAGGTAAACCAATAGATAGAATTGTAAGAACAGAATGAAAAATTAGGAAAATTGCAAAGAAAAGCCAAAATATGATGATAAACATTACAATATGAAGAAAAAGTAGGAAGTATTCAGGTAATAACTATCACATTGCTTTTGTAATATAATTCATTGAAAAACAACATTCCTGAAGTGAATGTCTAGGTTATCTGGTGAAAGCAGGAGATTTACAGAAAGCAAGAATGGAGGGAAAGGAGGAAGCTTGGGAATAGCAGCAAATATAGAAGCTCCATTTCCATTATAAGCTGTCCCTTCAGAATTCCCTCATTTTTCTCTTAAAATCTCTTGCCATGTGACCTTGACATTTAGCATAGAGCCATATCTTTTCCATGTATTAGATTATAAAAGCTGAAACTTAGCTAGCTTCTAAATGCTATTTTACTCACAAAAAATTCACTCCTTTAAAGGTCATGATACACACACAAAAAACCACTTGAAAATAAAAAAATGTACAGAATGAAAATTAATCTCTATCAAAATTTATATGTCAAGTTAATAATAATTTTTAAAAAGAGCAGGGATAATTATCATGCTATCAGTAATAGCAGAAACTAGACTTGAGATTTAATTGTCATTTGGAATTTCCTGATAAGGAAACTTTTTTTTTTTCAACAGAGGTCAGCTCCTTCTGTGCAATATATAGTTTTAATAAACTGTCAAAAGTACTGAGATGCTATATTACTTGATCAGGGTCACACACCCAGTATATGTTTGAGGTAGTATTTGAACTTGTTCTTCCTGGCTGGCTTTGTATCCATTACCCCATCCTACCATCTTGTCATATAAAGGGAAAATAAAAATTCATGATATCAAGAGACATAAACAGAAAATCTATATAATGATAACATATGAAAAGCATCTAAATTTATAGAAAAAAATTATTTGAATTTTAAAAACACAAAGAACAGTAGCATAACAATCATGGAAAGCTTTATTGTTCCTCCCTCAGAACTGGACAAATTTAAGAAAGCTGAACACAAAGAAACTTATAGAACTAAATAAACCAGTAGAGAATTTAGAGATGAAGGACTTACAGCAACTTCCATATGGGAACATTAAAGAATATACATGTTTCTCAGCACCAAGTGGTTTTCAAATCCAGTGAAGTTCTTAACATTATCTTCCCATAAGTTCACTACAAGATGGTCACATAATGTGCCAGATACCTTGCTTAACTTTCTTCAGATACTGTGAGGGTACTGGTGAAATATGCTGGCTGGCTGTCATCTGTTGGTCTCAGACTAGCCCATCTTTTCTTCCTGCTGTGCAATTCCTTGATAATAATTTTTATTCCTATTCAACATTTCTCACTGTTTATATGCCATAGCCTATTCACACCCACTAATATATCTTTTTGGTTGCCTTCTGTGTGATATTTCATTTTTAATTTTTCATAGACTATTTTATGTACCAAATATTGCTGCAGTGCCAATAAAATGTTAGCAGTAAAATATGGGTTTGTGCTTTATGGGAAACTTGTGATTATTAAAAGGGGCTTTATAGTTCCCTAAAGGAATCCAGCATATTCTATTTCTCTTGTTTAACTATGTCTCTAACTAGCACTAGCAATATTGTCTTTGGCATCTATAACTCTCCATTTGGATAGTTAGTCAAATGTCTGCTGACTGAAGTACTTTTGGAGCTTGTCTGTTTTCCTTGTTGTAGAATTTAATTTATATTGGTTAAACTTCTGTACAAAATTATTATAAACAATGTCAACCATTTTTTGCTGTAAATTTCAAAACAATTTATTTGTAATTAACTTGCTTAGTTCCAGATAGACTTGTTTTAATTACACACACATATTTTTTTATTATTTTTCTTTCTTTTTGTTGTTTACTAATTGTGATCTTAGCACTGACAGATTGATTTGCGCAGGGATAATTCACATCAATGACAACTCCACAGTATTCCTGTACCTTTCTATTATAAACACTTTTTTGAGAAAAGAACTGGTGGATGCCGAATGATACATACCAAATAACATTGCAAAAAGTGAAAGAGGTTTTACTTTAACCATCAGGAAAAGTTTTGTCATTGATGGGAGTTATTCCTGTACAAGTCAATTTGAAATTGACAAGAAAGTATGAAAAAGGGTTTATGACTAGTCTTTTCCTAATGTTTCAGTGTAATGTGTATATAAACTGTTTATTTTCTTTACACAAAAGAAATGCCAAACAAAAAAGTTTCACAAATGAACATTGACAAGATATACATGTTTAAGCAATTTTTAAACACTCCTGAAAGTTTAAGGTTAAAACATAAAATATGGTGCCGTTTGATTGATTATTTAATTGGCGTTGCATTTCTGGCGTCTGTTCTTCTGTAACATGGTTCTGTACTATTTACATTATAGTTTATGTTTTCTGGCAGTCTAGACCAGGGGATTGGGATTCATTATCCAATTAGTGGTCATCTTCTGTGTTGAAGAAACTTCTTAATGCCAGTCAGCTCTATCTTTTACTAAGAGATCCAGGTGCTCTCAATTTCTCAAGCTCATGAGGATACATCCATCTTGAGATTGCTGTTTGGTTCCCTATACTCAGAGAAAAAACACGAAGCCAAAAAGGTAGATAGGGATCAAAGCTAAGACTCATTTGATCAAGTCAAGTCTCTGGTCTAGTTGCTATGTGTAAACAATTCATCATTTTTACTGAAGTGGAAGGGAAAAATGCCCATCTTCCACTTCTCCAATAAGAAACTACAAGAGTTCTGCCATGCTTATCAAGATGCAGTTACTCCCTATGAAGTAAACTGAATGGGTCATCCTTGCTGGTTTAGTGGCCAATCCTTTTTGATTCAGTTTTGAAACAATTCCCCACCCCCAGCCTCATTCCCTTCAGTCATTAGAGAATGGGGTACCAAGTGACCACCACCTAGTATTTGCTGTTTTTCCAAAAAGATAAGCCCTTCAGTTTTTTAGCTACATGTTTCTGTGGAAGTATCTTGATACTTCATGGGCTAAGCTCTAACCAGTGATGCAGGGAACTGTTTTTTATACAAGAACTACCAGATTGATATGGAACACAGATCCCATCTTTAAAGTACCAATATCAAATTGAAACTTATAGATAGTCTGAAAATTGTTATTTTTTTATCATTCTCTGCCTTCTTTCTCTGTACTCTGCCCCTATCCCTGAAGAAGAAATATAAGACTTTGCACAATTGAGGACTATTTTGCAATTTTATTTGATTCATATGTTATCGTTGCTAAAAATTTTTTCTCGAAGTGGCCAATTTATTGGCAATGTGCCTTTCTGTACTTAGCTAAATTGGTCCTCAGGAAAACAGACCCAATCCATTGATGACATTATATTTAAATTCTTTCCAGTAAGGTAGAAACTGTTAGAGGTTATGTTTTGCTTATTATCATCTTTGAGAAACCAAGGAAATCTTTCTACCATGATGGGACCACAGAGCAGAACTTCATACTTTAGAGAGAGAGAGACTATGTGAGGGAATGTTATTCAATCATTTTTCAATCATGTCTGAATCTATGCAAACTCATTTGGGTTTTTTTTTGGCAAAGATACTAAAATGGTTTGCCCTTTCTCTAGATCATTTTACAGATGAGGAAATTGATACAAAAAGGGTTAAATGATTTGCTCAGGATAAATGTTCAAATCATTATTATTTTGCAGTAACAAAACCAAGAGGATATATGTGAAAAGATGGTTCCATTCAAAATAACCACAAAATGAATAAAATTCTGGGAGTTAGTTACCTGCCAAGTTGCAGGGAAGACATACAGAGTTTAAAAGTATTTCTCAAAGGCATAAAGTATGATAAATATTTGGAGGGATATTCAGTGCTTATTGTTGGGTCCTGAGTTTATAACAAAAATTTCAATATCCTCTAATTTAGTTCACAGATTTAGTATCATACCAATAAATTGCAAATGAGATAGTTTATATACCTAGAGAAAATAATAATTCATTAAAAGGAATCAAAGGTCCAACTTCTCAGTCAACAAGCATTTATTATAACTTTATTCTATTCCTACCACTTTGTTAAGCCCAGGGCATAAAAAGTAAAGCAAAGTATCAGTCTTCAAGGAACTCACATTGTAATAGCAAATATTGTGGGGGAAAGGTAACAAATGAATAATTAGCATTTTCAGTATTTGATAACAAGAACATTATTATCTTTCTCTTGTATTTGATAACTATTGAATTAGGACCAATGTTTTTTCCCCTTGTTGTGCCACAGTTCCCCTGTCTCAGTTTCCCTGAATTGTTCTGCCTCAATTTCTCTGAATTGTTCTGCCTCAGTCTCCCTGATGGCAACCCCACTTTCTGGCCAATAAGACTGAGATAATTAGGGCTGCGGGGCTATGGCCATTCTGGCATTCCAGAGTCATAAAACTCCAGATGGATTATCTCCAGTGTTTGGGCATAATTTTTCTGGTCTCAGACTCAGTGTCTCCTAGCTCCTTATCAGAATTTATGATCTTTCCTCCATACTCCCAATCTATCAGAACTGAATTTATGGTCCTTTTCTGGAACTTCTATCCCCTAGTGCTCTACCTCCCCTTTCTTTACCTTTGCTTCCCCGAGCACCAGAGCTCTATAAGAGTCCCTGGAACCCCTTACTCTCTTCTGGATTCTTGTCTCCCATTCAGTTCCATGATCATGGATTCCAAACTCTCCACTACTATCAATAAACTATTAAGAATCTATAATCTCTATCCTTCCTCAGTTTCTCTAGCATTACACTCTTTTCTGCCTTATTCAGAAATCAGATCCTGTAGGTTATTCAGACAGGCTTTAAAGTGGAGAGTTGATATTGAGAGGAAAAAAATCAGAATCAGTTCTTTTTAAAAATTGGATGACTTGCTGGATTTCTAGTCCATTGTATTTTACTCAGACAAGTCTAGAAAAATGTGGTTTCTCCCTTTTGTCAGATGGGTGATATGGATATAGATAATTTTCTTTTATCAAAACTGAGCGATCCAAGTTGCATATTCTAGACCCTTATTAGAATACATCCATCTCTCTTTATAATACTCATTCATTATTAACCAATCAGAATTGATTTCTACTCTTAGAAACACCAACCCTTCCAAGGGCATATAAGCATTGAGTGGGTTCATGAGGGGTCTTTGGTCTAAGAGAGATGACCAAATGACTATCCTTTTATTAATAATTAGCATTTTTAATAAAAGCATTATTAATAAAATGATTAATTACTCAGAATCATGTCTCTTGAACTTTTTATACCTCACAATACATTCAAGAATATAAATGACTAGGGCAGCTAAATGGCACAGTGGATAGAGTACCAACCCTGAAGTCAGGAGATCCTGAGTTCAAATTTGGTCTCAGACACTTAACACTTCTTAGCTGTGTGACCCTGGGCAAGTCACTTAATCCCAATTGCCTCAGGAAAAAAAAAGAATATAAATTTACTAACACAAAAAAGTGCTGCTGTAGATAATTTTTCCTGTATTGAGGACCTGTTTTTCTGTATAAGTATATACTTACATACTTAGTAAGGGAGATCTGTGAATCATTGGCATTATAATCTTTCTTAATATAATTTCAGATTGCTCTACAAAATGATTGGGACAATGAATAGTTCTGATGTGAACTGCTAAATCCTATTCAGATAGAATAATGTGAAGTCAGTCTATTGTTAATTCATACTGTCTCCAATCTAGTTAGCATCTCTAATTTGACAACTAGAAAACAATATGGCTTAGATTTGAACCGACCTCTTATCCAATTTATAAAATCTATAGTCAATTTGAATATTAAAGGTCATAATTTTATAGAGGTAGAATTCTTAACCAAAGAATGAAATCAGTTGCCTGCATAAAATAGCTAATTTTAATTGCATAAAATAGAAAAAATACTAATGAGTTGGGGTTCAAAAAGGTGTCACAAGGTCTTTCAAAAGAATTGGAAACAACTTTGTATCAAATATTTTTAGTAAGGTTTCATCCAAGATTTATAGGGGATTAATACCAATACATAAAATCTAGGACCATTCCCCAGTGGATAAATTGTTAAGGATATGAAAAAACAATTCCCAAAAGAAGAATTATAAACTATTAACAATTTTATTGAATGTTTTTCCAAATCACTACTGGAGAAATATTAATCCAAACAACCCTGAGGTACTTACTACCTCACATCCAGTAAATTGATAAGAAGACAAATGTAAACATTGTTGGTAGAATTAAAGAGGTTGAGATAATAATGCCTAATTTGAAATAAACATTTGACAAATTCACAATGTGCATTCTCTTTATTGAAAGGAAGATTTATTCAGGAGTAGAGTTTACAGAGAAAAATTAGGAATAAAATAGGCACACTAGGAGTAGCAAATATGAAATAGAGTTGGGAGAGCATATAGTTAGAAAGGAAAAAGACAAGTTCCCTTTGGGAAATTACAGTTAACCAGGAGAAAGGAAATACTCCATGGGGTGGGAGGAAGTCATTGATTGATTGGTTAGGCAGACTAGAGTTAGCTAGAGTAAGGAAAAAGGTGCTGTAAAAGGGAAGGCATTATGAGGAAGAGAGAGTGCTGTATAGTGGGCTTAGTCCTGAAGAGAATTTAGCAAAGATCTTCATCATAAGCAGATCTTTTATAGGGGAAATGTAGCCTTAAGGGTTTCTCAGTTGCAAAGGCAGGATCTCTAAAGTGAGAGTCAGAGAACTAGATGATCTGCACCTGGCAAACCAGGTCTCAGACCTTTCTAAAGGTATGCCAATCAAGATAGTCTGGGAAAGTTAACTTCCTTTTTGTATGAAATTATGGTTGAGAGTTTACATTGTGACTGTCTCAATTTATAGTAATAAAAGAGTCTCAGAAAGCTAAGTTCCATCAGGGTTGTCTCAAAGGTTTTTGTGAATGTCTTTAAAGATGCTAACTAGATTGGAGACAGGATGGATGAATTAAATATAGACTGACTTTACATTATTCTATCTGAATAGGATTTAGCAGTTCACATCAGAACTGTTAATTGTCCCAATCATTTTGTAGAGCAATCTGAAGTTATATTAAGAAATATTATAATGCCAATGACTCACAGATCTCCCTTATTTAAGTATATCTAAGTATATACTTTATACAGAAAAACCAGGTCCCCACTACAGGAAAAATAGCAGCATTTTTTTGTGTTAGTAAACAAAAGTGAAAACAAAGCAGATGTGTAACAGATGTGGGGAATGATTAAAAAATATTATATTAAATGAAAATAATGGAATATCATTGCAACTTAGTTAATGTTTTGCTTAATTTTGCTCAATTCATTTTTCCCTCTCATTTGCTATGAGAGATGATTCTGTGAGTAGGGGAGTGGGTACTTATAAAAATAAAAGTAATGTAAAAATGAAAGATCAATATCATTTTTTAAAAAGGTGAAAAAGCAACCAATTTACAATTAAACTCCATGTTTAAGAACATGCTGAATAATTTTCTACTATAGGTAATTCTGAGACCTTTTTAAAAAATTTAAAGTCTTTTGTCTTCTTACCCCATCAGAGCTACATCTATTGTTGCATGACTGACTGATGTAAATTTCTCTCCCTTTGCTACCCTAAATTTCCTCTTTGGAGATGGTACAAGGATTGAGAAATGTAAAGAATTATAGATAGAAATGAAGACTTTTAGCATCAAAAAAGGTCTAGGTAGTTTACTTAATAGAGTGTTAGCCTCCGAACTATTATTAAGCTCTTCGCTTTAAGTAACTCTAAGGTCCAGCCAGAGGTTGGAGGTGTTCTGTTGAGGGAGAAAATACAGAGGAGCTGTCCTAAGACCACAGAAATTCAAAATATCAGCCCTAGTGATAGCGCCTGAGTAGAAGAAACCCTCATTTTAAAAGGGATATCATTGTGACAGAGCCCAGCTGAAAGATTTAGGTAAACAAAAGCTTCCCCAGTGTGCAGCTGAACCAGATAGTCTGTGGGATACAGGCTGAGGCAAAGGCTTTTTCCTTCTCCATTTATCAAAAACAGCTTTTGATGTGGAGCCCTACCCGAATGTCAAGGGAAAAAAAGGCTTTGGCCTTCTTTTGCAAGCAATATGTAAATGATGCCCTAGGGCTTTTTCTATGCTACTATGGAGGAATGCTCAGTGGGGCTCTCAGCTCAATTATCACTGCAGGGGATTTTAATTAACCATCACCATTTTATAGGCTTAAACTTCAGAGGTTCACTATTTATGACTCTTAAAAGCCATCACCCCTGATCAAAGATACCTTACTTAATTTATTGTTTACATGTATTACAAAATCCTAAGGATTTCTGAAAGGGACAGTTCTTTTTGATAATTTAGTTTTAAATCTGTCAACCTTTTATATTTGACCTAGAATGCTTTTGTAAGAGCTTTTCATGTTTCTTATCCTAGTCATACTGTTTATAATAAGGGTTATAAAATCTTACATTCTAGGAGCTTTGTAGATTTAAATTTCTACTGCTTTCTAATACTGAGTATATGCTTCCAAGCAATGTGTGGACTAGAAAGGTGAAGGATTGGTGAGCTGGAAAACTTGGCACCTCTTAGCTGACATTGACACTCACCCATTGGTCATAACTCTTATTAGTCAGTTGCCCTCAGCAACACCCCAAAGGGAAAGGAGTTTCCTAAAGCAATCCATCTCTGAAGAGATGACTCCTCCTTTTCTCCCACAGGAATGGTTTTAGGCTAAGTTGTGGCTTTCTAGGCTTCTTTCTGTCTGTATTCACTTGTTCTTTTTCTGTCTTTGGAAATGTATAAAATATGGATCTAAAAAAATCTTACATCTCTTGCTCCCTGACATTTAGAATGTTACGGTAGTTATGAAAGTCTCTCTCTTGTTACATATAGAAGTTCAATATTTGTAAAAAGTTCAGCATGAAAATAATTAGTTTTATGCACCACTTTTGGTGCAACTACCTCAAAAAAGCTAACTCATCTGCTTGTGAGCAAGCTATAGAGTTGTATATCCATATAGGGACAAAGATGTAGAGAAAGGTCATATCAGCTGACTGAATTAGTTGTACAAAACAAGATATTGAGCTGCTGAACTGATAAACTGATAAAAAAAATCACCCCAAAACAAGAAGTGGGTGAAAGGTAACTACAAATATTGTGTTCGTAAGCTTAATGAGTTAGTACACTTAATAAATTAATTAATATCAATTCTTTTTCCCCAAAGGATTTTTCCACAATTTTTAAACATAGGTTGTATGATGAAGGAGGTTAACATGTCAAGGAAAAACATGCAATGGGAGGACCAAGAATTCTGTTTGCTTTGTCATCCCTACCAATTGGGGTGATGAGGGAGGGACCCTGTACTTAAGGATAGGAAATAAAAGGGTCATTTCCACCTCTATAAGCATGGATCTAGGACTTTCCCTAAGTGGATCTCCCATTTTTTGCAAGAATTGTAAATAAACCAACTTACTTCATGCACTCTTGAGTCCTTTTTATCTTTGCAGCATATTTTTAACATGCTTACTGCCCTTCCTTTTACCAGTATGGCTATGAATTCCTAGAGTCTAAATACTGTTCCTAATTCCTTTATTCTCTCTGCTTTCAGAAAGCTATAAAAATATAAAATCTCTTCAGTCTAGTTCTGCTCATCCATGCTAAGAACATTCCCAATAATTTGAAATTTTCGATCTCTGTTTGACTTTATCTCTTTTTCCATCCTCCCTTCAGGGACAATTTATCATCCATTTGTCAGTTCCCCTCCTTCACTCCACCTCATCCTGGCAGATTTTGCCTCAAGAATTGTAGTTCTGTAATGAACAATCACATGGCCAGAGAGAAACTTTTTTTGTTTTAGAACAAATGGAGATACAGAAAAAAACAAACTTTTAAGGAAAAACTTAATTGATAAAGCAGTTTTATCTCTACATAAAAAAGGAGAACAGAAATATTGGCAGAGCATGGAAGGGTTGAATTCACTGGATTCTGTCTCTGAAGCCAGAATACTAATATAATATTTAGTATCATTCTTTCCTTGTACCCTTTAACACTATGGCGGAAGTTGTATGGTGGTTCCTCCCTTTGACCTCACTAGATCTCTGCTTTGTCATTATCTTGTGCTAGAGCTCTTTGTCTTGAGACTGCTGGAGTTCCTGACATCCTCTTCTGTGTTCTTGTTCCCTTCTCATATTTTATTTTCAATTTTTTATTTTCTTTTAGAATGAGGAAGAGAATAACTGTATTTGTAAAGGAGATTTTTTTCCTTACTTATAGGCATCTATTTCCAGTATATATTCCAACTCAGCAAAGGATTGATACACATTCACTTATACTGAAGGCCAGAATATCTTGGATGAATAAGCTGATGATAAATTTTAGACTGGTGTGAAATGACTTACCCTGAGTCTCATAGCTAGCAAGTATCAATTGTCTGAAGTTGTATTTGAATTCAGGTCCTCCTTTCTACAGGGCCAGTACCCCATCTACTATGCTACTTAATTGCCTCTCTCTCCATTTCCCTCTATAATAAATATAAGCTGAACTTCATCATTACTGAGACAGTAAGTAGCATCAAAAAACTGAAATGGCAAATTCACAAAACTATGTATTAGCTTACCAATAAAGTATTATTTGGAACAAGAGAGACTTTTAAGTCCAAAAATCTGCTTTTTAAAATGAAGATAATTCCATTTCTTTTTAGGGTCTAGATCTTTAATCAGGCAAAAATCCAGAAAAAGAAAGAAATTACTATGGCAGATTCAGAGCATGTAGGTTTTTTTTTTTTTTTTTTTTTTTCCTGAAAAGCAGAAGTCTGTGATGTAGAGCAACTGTTAATTTGTTAATATGTTAATACTAGTCTTCTGTGGTTGGACCACATGTTCTATAAGCCTTAATCTATAGCAGGAATCCTAGTGTGAAGTCAGTGTTCAGGTCTCCTCATCAGCTGAAGGACTAAGAGAGAAAGACTTTCCCTCAAGCCAAATTCTGGACTTAGAGTAAGGAAGACCTTGATTTAAATCCCTCAGACACTGTTGTCATCCTAGATAAGTCACTTAACTCTTCTCTTAGTATCAGTTTTCTTATCTTAAATAAAAAGGTTGGTCTTCATGGTCTATAAAATCCTCTCCATTATTAGATCTATGATAAGTAAGGAGGAGCTCATTTCTAGAAATCTGCCACTGATCTGGGGCAAAGTTTCTTCCTCAAATATATTTAAGCATACTGACCAACTCACCTGACTTTGAAATTCCATCTGCTTTGACATTATAATTGAACTTAAGTTTTTACTTATTTATAATCATTATATGTTCTTAAGTTTTTATTCCTTTATACTCATTATATGTTCTAGGTAGACATGAATAGATTCCTAGCATGATGCTAATCTGTGGAAACTCTTTTTGTTGTAATTATTCTGTCTTTGTATAAAAAAGAGGGTAAGAGTCCAGTTTACCCTTGTCTTTCTGACTATATTGTTGGACCCAAGGTGTATGTGTGTATATACACACACATACACCCACACACATACACATATGAGAGTGCAAGGAATGACATTATATGAGTTCTTACCATCATCAACTCATGCAATCCTGGGGTAGTTACTGACTTTAAGAAAAGAACATTATATGCTTAAAGGGAATTCATTTTCCTTTCTATTTTTCTCCCATTTGCAATAGAGAGCAACTATATTTGATTTGTTTTAGTGCAAGTATTTTTTTGTTGATGTGTTGGCTCATGTTTTAATGGTCTCTTTCTTAAACAAAAGAGAAATCTTAACTTTTAAAACAAAATTGAAGTTTAGTTCTCTAGAATCTAGCAAATTTAGAGGACACAATTGTGTGAAGGAATTGCTATTCCTTCCATAATACTAATAGCCAATATTTATAATGCTTTACATCCTGATATTATTTTATTTGATCTTCACAACCTGTATAATATTATTATTGTTATTATTCCCATTTTATTGAAGAAACTGAGGTTAAGAGGGATTAAGTGATTTACTCAGTCTCACAAAGCTACTATTCATCTGAGACAAAATTTTTATTTAGGTCTTGCTGATTCAAAAATATCTATTATGCCGTTATTTTCCTCTTGTGGAAAGACTTTTTCCCCCTAAATCAATGTTTACAGTGACAATAAAGCAGATAAAACGAAACCCTAAAAGGCAGCTGAACTGAGATTAATTGTCATTATGATTGCCATTAGCAGTCTTGGTCCCAGAGAACAGATGGTTACTCATATTACTCTCCTCTCAACCGAAGGGTGCAAATTGTTGCATATGCTGCCAGTTGAGGCCCTTTAGTAATTTTTGCTTAATTGTTTATCTTTAAGAGAGAAGATTTAATGCATTCAGAGTAGACAGAGAAGTGACTCTAGTATAAGAAACAAAATGAATTAATAAAGCTTTAAAAAATGAAAATAAAAATTGTTGAAATGTATTGTTGTTTTTCTTGTAGTATAATATAAACTAGGTTTCCTCAAAGCTTGTGTTTTGGGTTCCCCAAATTTGAATGTGTATACTACAAGATTTACTAAATCTGTTTACATTTCTCAAGACACCATATCTGCTTCTAACCCCCAAGAAGATTTTACAAAATAGTGTTAGGTGATGCAATGTGACAGTGGCTAAGACTTTGGTGTATAAACTACACCATATAAACTACAGTATAAACTAATAATTTACCTCTAGTATATAATGGACCTTTAGTACTTCTTTAATCCTCACCACATGTGGATGACTTGAGCAAACCCTGAAGAAAGACAGAAGCTTTGTTGTATTCAGAGGGAACAGTTGCTAAAACTCAGATTTACAGCTGTGGCCTAGCTTGTTGGGAAGTGCCCAGCAACTTGATCTTTTAATCTCCTTCCTCCCCACATCTTTCCCCAGACATTATAAAATAACAACTGGTCACTGGAAGTACCTGCCAGACAGAATTAAAAACTATATACTATAATATAAAAGTCTAATTTTAAATTTTTACTTGGTCTATTTTTAAATAGCAATTAGGAATAATAAACAATAAAAGACTGGAAAATAAAGCTATTTAAAAATGACCCAATGATTTAAAATGTTGAATGATTTAAGAGCTATTATCAAGGAAATAAAATTCTTTTGGAACACTGAATCCCTTAGAATTTCTCCTAGAAAGTAAGAAGTATAGATATAATATTAATAATAAATAGCACTTTAAAGTTTTGTTTTTTGCTTTTGCATGTTTTTTGATCCTCTGGGAATCAAGTGCTATTATTATCCTAATTTTACAGAAAAGGAAAATGAGGCTAAGAGACATTAAAGGACTTTTCAAGATCACAGTGATAAACAATTATCTGGGGCAGGATTTACACCCAGGTATTCCAGAATCTGGGTCCAGCACTGTTTGTACTGAACCATCTAACTCTTAATTAGCAATGAAAAGATATTTCACAAAATAGAAAAGAAAGCAAAAGCAAAACAAATAAAACAACACTTGAATTCAGTCAGTTATTGGTAGAAAATAACACCTTTTGTAGGAATGAAAAAGAGAATGAATCTAAACATTTGACAAGTGCTTCTAAAATTGTTCTCTCCTGGGTTTTCTCATGTAAAACAGTAAAGGAAAAGTATATGTTTTTATTTTGGTGTCCAGTGCCTATGGATTTCTTGGAGACAAATAATGGAGTCTAGATAAATCACACCCACCATTAAAAAATTATCTGCTGAAAAGAAATAGTTTACCTAAGGAAATAGCGATCCAAAAATATAACTTTAGACTGCTAATTTGTTTATGTCAACTACTATGAAAATGGATAGCCCAACGTAAGCTTTACAGCTTAACAAACATTTTCTACACAAACTCACCTGTAGCTTCCCACCTTTATAAAGGAGGGAAGGTATCTTAAAATCTTGACTCAGGACTTTGTGATATAATAGTTTGAAGGTTTGATTCTAAATTCAATTTACTATGTATGATACCTAGTTTTAGTAACTATCTTTCTGAAAACTATAATTTACAGCAACATATAGAGTCAAATGTCTTGGCTAAGTCATACTACTACTCATTTTTAGATCCCATCCACGAAGTATAAAAAGTTTTTGTTAAAATTTGTCTGGTAAATTTCCATTTTTTCCATTAAGTGTGGGTGCCCTTTCTCTTTCCTTTTTTTCAGGTATATGAAATATATTTTTTTATTTATTAATATTGTTTGAACTAGTTTTATTTGGCTAAAAATTTGTCTAACCCAAAACTTATAGTAAATAGAGGTCAGACTGATGTCAGAGATCCTCTGGGGAAGCCAGATGGTTTCGGGAAATTCTTAGATTCCACCCAGGTCTTTATTTGGCTTCCCTCAAAGTTTGTGTTATGGGTTCCCCAAATTTTAATATTTATACTTATTTGTGTATATTATTTTCCTGGTTCTGTTTACTATTTCATCTAAATGTTTCCAAGTTTATCTGTATTCATCACATTTATCATGTACCCTGTCATTCCCTAATCTATGGGCATCTATTTTGTTTCAAATTTTTTCTTACTATCACAGATTATTGGTGGAAAATGAGGCCTTTGTAGGAATGAAAAAGAGAGAATGAATCTAAACATTTTGTAGGTGCTTCCAAAATTGTTCTCTCCTAGGTTTCCTCATGTAAAAAAAATAAAGGAAGAATATGTATTCCTATTTTGGTATCCAGTGTCTATGGATTTCTTGGAGACCAATATTAGAACTTAGAAATATTCTCCCATTAATATTTTGATGCATATGGGCATTTTCTTATCAATAGCTTCCTTGGGGAATAAGTTCAGTAATGGAATCTTTGGATATTTTAGTTACATTATTAGAATAATTCTAAATTGCTTTCCAAAATCATTGTAACAATTTACAGCTCTATTAATAATGTATAAGTGTACAATCCCTTCCCACAACTCCTCCAACACTGACAATTCATATATTTTGTTATCTTTGATAATTTGCTGAGTTGAGGTAAAAGCTCTGATTTGTTTTGATTTGCATTTTTCTTATTTTTAGTGACTTAGAGTATTCTTTCATGTGGTTTATTGTTTGAAAATCTTCTTTAAGGTCTTTTTGTTCATATCCTTTGACCACTTATCTACTGGGTAAAGACTTTTGGTCATATATGAATATACACATACATGCATATGCACACATATACACTTACATATACACATCTTTATGTGTACATCAATTATTTATTTTAGATACCAAACCTTACTAGAGAAATTTTTTTCCTATTGACCACTTCCCTCTTGTCCATTAATTTTATCTATGCAGAAATTTTTCAGTTTTATGAAATCAGTTATCTATTTTTATCGTTTATATTTGTTTCTGTTCACTATTGAGTAAAAACTCTGTCTTCTATCCATATATGTAAGAGATGTATCCTGTTTCTTTTCTGTCTTTTTTTTTTTTGCTGAGGCAATTGGGATTACCCAGGGTCACCCAGCTAGGAAGTATTAAGTGCTTGAGGTCAGATTTGAACTCAGAGCCTCCTGACTTAAGGGCTGGTGCTCCACTACACCAACTAGCTGCCCCCCCCTTTTCTGTCTTTTTAATAGTATGATCTTTAATGTGAAGGTTACATGTCCATTTAGAGTTTATTGTGGAGTATTGTATATTTTGTTAATCTAAGTTTAATTTCTACCAGACAACTTTGCAATTTTTCTAGCAGTTTTATCAAATAAAAATAAAAGTTTTTTTTTAAAAAGTTCTTTCTCAAGGGATTTATGTTTTCTGTTTCATCAAACATTGGGTTATTGAGTTTCACTCTTTCTGATTCTTTCTTGTCAATCTGTTCCATTAATCTATTTCTCTGTTTTTTAATCAATATACAATTGGCTGATGGTTACTGCTTTATACTATATTTCGAAAGTACTATTCCTCCTTCATCCCTATTGCTCTTCAATTCCATTAACATTCTAGATTTCTTGGTTTTTCCAAATGAATTTTATCAAGCTTTTTATCCTATCTTGTTGGTGTAGCATTAGTAGTACAAGTTAATCTTGGCAGTAAAATCATTTTTATTATATTGGCATGGTTCAGATGATAGCACTAAATATTCCTTCACCTATTTGAGTTGTGTCTTATAGCTCAATTAACTCATTTCCTAAGACAATTGAAGCATTTAAGTTTAATGCTGATATTGATTTGTTGTCTATAGTTCTTTTCAGCATAATGTAGCTTACTTGTTAATTCCCTTTTTTATTTTGAATGTTTTTCTTTGTCCAATAGCACGATTGCAATTTCTGCTCTTTTTTTTTTGATTCACTTGTGTAGTAATTTGTGTAGTAATTTTTTTCCTAGTTTCTCATGTTTATTCCTTATATAATTATATTTTTAAATGTGTTTTTAATAAGCAACAGATTGTGGGGTTTTGTTTTCTTATCCAATCTCTCAATCTTTTTCATTTTATAGGATTATTTAATCCATTTACATTTAAAATTTCATGTAGATTTATATTTTCCTGCATTTATTTCTAATATTTCCCCCCTTATATTAAGATGTTTCCTTATGTAAACATAGCACCATGCCTTCTTTGAAATTTAAGCTTGATATAGGTTAAGGCAGTGCTTTATCAGTGGCTCTCTTTTCTTCATCCATTTGTAACCCCTTTTCCTAGTTTTTGAGTATTAAGTTCCTTTTTCTTTCTTTCTTTTATCTAGTTAGTTAATTGTTTCCTGTTTGGCTTTCACAGTTATTCAAATAGAATCCCCTTTCTTCTCATCCCTTATAACTTGCTCTGTTCATTACTTAAATTTTTTTCTGTGCCTTTTTCTAGAAAAGTTTTATTTCCCTCATTCTCTTCATTACTTATATTCTCCTTTTATCTTTCTAGACCTTTAATCTTTGATTCATAGTCTTATACATATATAGTTTTTTTATTTTTTGTATTCTTTATAGAATTGATTTTTGAGGCTTCTATTTTAGGTTCTCCAAAACAATTTCTGTTATTATCTTAAAGATATTTTCTCTTGATCCCCCTTTTTTCTTTTGTGTCTTATGATTAAGACAATCAGTTCCTGCAAATGATTGAGAGGATTCTGTACAACAATAGGAATCTTCCCATACCCCTGACAGTGCAATTAATTATTGATTTTTGCCTTACCCTTGTTCATTTTTTCCCTTGAAATATTTATATCAAAATTTGGAGTTCTATCAAAACTGCACATACTCTTTGATCCAGTGTCTCTACTCTGTTTGCATCTCAAAGAAATTATAAAAGAGGGGAAAAGATCCACATGTGCAGAAATGTTTATAGCAGCCCTTTATGTGGCAAGAAAGTAGAAGTTGAGTGGATACTTATCAGTTGGAGAATGGCTGAATAAGTTATGGTATATGAATGTAATGGAATGTTATTATTCTATAAGAAATGATGAAAAGGTTGATTACAGAAAATCTTGGAAAGATTTTCTTGAACTTATGCTAAGTAAAGTGAGTAGAACCAAAAGAACATTGAACATAGGAACAATAAGATTATGTAGTGTTCAACTGTGATGGACTTGACTCTTCTCTTTTTAAATTTATTTTTATCTATTTTTTTTTGACTCTTCTCAAGTTATAGCAATTCCAATAGACTTGGGACAGAAGATACCAATTACACTCAGAGAGAGAACTATGGAGATTAACTGGATTGAAGCACAGTATTTTCACTTTTTGTTTGTTATTTTCTTTCTCATGGTTTTTTTCCCTTTTGGTCTGATTTTTTTTTTTTTTTTTTGCACAACATGACAAATATGGAAATGTTTAAAAGAATTGCACATATTTAACCTTAAAAAAAGAGAGAAATATTTGCATCAAAATCTCTTTCCTATGGCTATACCTTCTCACTCTTCTTGGGTTCCTTAACCCTAGGAGCTCTGATCCTCCTCCTTAAGCAAGGATGAGTGGTCTCTCCAGGTACCTAATTCCTACACATCATACTCATTGTAAGGTCTCCATTTCCCATTATAAAATATCTCTTTTAATTCATCAATGGTACTCATTTCCATCATTGAAACAAAGTTTCTTCCTTTCTTATCCCTCATTTTTAATCCCTCCCTTGCCTCCTCACTTTTTCTCCTATGGGTTTTCCTTTTTTAGAGATTACAGGAGTTATTTCCCTTCATTGTTAGCTTTAGACTTGATTTGGGTATGTTACCTATTTTGCCCTATAGTTTTCTCTTCTTTTCTTTTATATGACTTCCTATCCTGATATTTAGTACCACATACACAAAAAAAAAAAAAAAAAGTGACACTGTCTCTGGAATATTAGTCCATGATTTTAGTCCAAGTTTTAGTCCATGATGTTCCAGGCCTGTTTCTCCAGCATCATTTGCATTTTACTTCCGCTTTCATTCCTGTATCTTCATGTACATGTAGATAGAAATCTCTTAATAGTCTCTCTCTTTTGTAATTTTGTTGCTGTCCATATTTGTTAGATTTATTTATTCTTATATTTCTGCTGTCTGGGGGTATTTGAAAAGCAAATAATTTTCTTCAGGTTTAAATTTCTTTCTAAAAATATTTTAATGCCCCCCTTTTCTTCTTCCATTTGTTATTAGGCAGAGATTTGCAAGCTAAGTTGCCTCCTTCTGCAACTTGAACTCCTTAACTCTTCAGAATACATTATTCCAATCTCTGTTGTATTTTCTGGGTACAGGCGAATCTTCAGTTAGAATTTCTTTTTCTTTGTAGTTAAAGACCTTTATCTTGGTCACTTGCAAGATTTCTTATCTTTGGAATTATTAAATTTAATCACCATGTGACATTTTTCAGCCTTAGGTTTTTTCTTCAACTGATTGATAGATTTCTTTCAACATACACTTTGTTTTCTGCCTTCAAAACTTCTGGACAATTTTCCTGTATGATTTCTCATAATATGGCAATCAGGCTTTTTGACTTGTCATCTTCTTGGGAAACATAAATCCTTAAGTTGTTACATATCATGTCTTTAAAATCAGTATGCTTTGCTTATATGTACATCATGCTTTTTTTTTTAATTTTATTTTTTTTTATTTTATTTGCATAACATATGTGTGGGTAATTCTTCAACAATAACACTTACATAGCTTTCCGTTACAAATTTTTCCCCCAACTCCCCACCCTTCCCCTAGATGGCAGGATATCCACTACATGTTAATTATGTTAAAATATTGGCAAATCGAATATATGTATATATATTTCCAAACTTGTCATTGTTGTGCAAGAAAAATCTTGTCTACACAAACGATATATCAGATAAAGGAAACACAATGTAAGCAAACATCAGTCAAGGAGTATGAGAATGTTATGTTGTGGTCCACATTTCACATCCCTCTCTCTGGGTGTATATGGCTTTTTTCAGTGAACAATTGGAGGTGGTTTGAAACATTTCATTGTTGAAGAGAGCCATGTCCATCAGAATTGATCGTCATATAGTACTGTTGTTGCTATGTATAATGATCTCCTGGTTCTGCTCATTTCACTCAGCATCAGTTCATACATCATGCTTTTTTAAAAATGATTACTACTCTGAGATATCACTACATACCTCTGAGATTGACTAAGATAACAGGAAAAGATAATAATGAATGTTGGAGGGGATGTGGGAAAACTGGGAACTAATACATTGTTGGTGGAATTGTGAACAGATCCAACCATTCTGGAGAGCAATTTGGAACTATGCTCAAAGGGTTATCAAACTGTGCTTGCTCTTTGATACAGCAGTGTCTCTACTGGGTCTGTATACCAAAGAGATCTTAAAGGAGGTAAAGGGACTCACAAGTGCAGAAATGTTTGTGGCAGCCCTTTTTGTAGTGGCAAGAAACTGGAAACTGAGTGGATGCCCATAAGTTTAAGAATGACTGAATAAGTTATGGTATATGATGGTATGGAATATTATTGTTCTATAAGAAACGATCAGCAAGATCATTTCAGAGAGGCCTGGAGAAACTTACATGAACTGATGCTAAGTGAAATGAGCAGAACCAGGAGATCATTATACACGGCAACAACAAGATTATATGATGATCAATTCTGAGGGATGTGACCCTTCTCAACAATGAGATGATTCAGGCAAGTTTCAGTGATCTTGTGATGATGAGAACCATGTACATTCAGAGAGAGGATTGTAGGTACTAAGTGTGGATCACATAGCATTTTTACTTCTTTTGTTGTTTGCTTGAATTTTATTTTCTTTCTCATTTTTTCCCATTTTGATCTCATTTTTCTTGTGCAGCAAGAATATGTATGCCTATATTGGATTTACATTTTTTTTTTACGGTATGTAACAAAAAAAATGTTTTAAATGTGATTACTTTTTATTTCTCTTCTTCCAGATTGTCCTTCTCTTTCATGTATTTGCATTCCCAATTAGTTATCCTTTCTTCTATTTCTTTGGTGAAACTTGCCACTACAAACTCAAGTTTTTCTAGTGTGCCAGTTATTTCTACTGGGCATAAAATTAATTCTGCTGTTGAAATTATTATTTCTGTTTTAAACCATTCATGAATAGCATACTGTAGTTCCATGCTTTCTTGGAAATACACAGAAGCATTTTCCTTATCAAGTGTTGATTCTCTTCTTTTTGTTGCAATATTTATTCATGGATGTTTGAACTCCTTTTACTGGCTATTTTCCCTTCTTTTATTAACATCTTGGCTTAGTTAATCCTCATTTCTCATCTGACTGTATCATTTTGGGATTTTTCTGATACTATGTCCCAGAAAGTTCTTTATTAGTGTGACCTTGTAATTCTGTAAAATCTCATCTGGTTGCTACGCCAACTTCTGCCTCTCTGATCAGAGAATTGTCATGAATTCCAAACCTCTTTCTAAGGAGAGAGCTCTACACAGACAACTAGCCACTTATTTTTTAAATGACTCTACTACTTTGGGAATTCTCTGATTTCTCTACAATGCCCTTGTGTTTGGCTTCCTTTTGTGTTTTGTATTCTTTTAGATTATAAGCTCTTTTTAAAAAAATGTATTTGTATTCCACTTACCACAAGGTCTGGAACATAAAAGGTATTTAATAGATGTTTTTTGACTGACTACATAGGCTATTGTTCTTTAACTGAGGTTTTTTCCTTCCTGAAAATTTTTTGTAATTTTATTCTTTTTCTTTATTTCCTCCTATTACTCACTTTCTAACTTCTCTTTGATAGTAGTTTCCCTGGGGTTTGGAGCTCAAAGTCGTCTCAACCTCCTCTCCTACTGAGCAATTCAAGGCACACTAACCTAGATTTTTGCCCTAATTGACTTCTGTGGGGACAGTACTGGCCTCAACTGGATGTTGGGCTTATAGCTTGCTTTGATAGAGATCCACATAGCTCTTCACACACATATTCTGCCCCATTTGCCCTCTCTACCCTAATTTTATGACCAACCTCATTTGAAACACATTAAAAGAGTATCTTCTTGCTACTGTTGTATTCCTTGTTGCAGCCTGAGGAAATTTCTGCCATTGGATTTCCTGAGGATCTCTCCTCCTTGTGGAGGAGGAAGAAGGGGAGTTGAGATGTAGACTTAAGTTCAGTTGCAACCATGTGGATTAGCTTGTATAGTTCTACTACTTGGAGGCTGATGTTGATTGAGTATATAACAGGCTATGAATTAATTTATTCTATTGTTATTTCATCAAGTTTTTACCTTGTTTCTGTTCTTGATTTCCTGGACTAGGGAAACAACTTGGCTTGTCATAGATTCCTAATACATGCTTTTTCCTTCCTTCCTTCCTTCCTTCCTTCCTTCCTTCCTTCCTTCCTTCCTTCCTTCCTTCCTTCCTTCCTTCCTTCCTTCC
>JAJPUD010000005.1:507291-519681 GCA_023553655.1 Myrmecobius fasciatus
CCTTCCTTCCTTCCTTCCTTCCTTCCTTCCTTCCTTCCTTCCTTCTTCTTGTTTTTAATTCAGTGTTATTTGCAATAAATATTATTTCTAAATGATCATAAGTCTCACAATTCTGCATTTTCTTGGCCTGAAGTCTAAATTTTTATCAAATCAGATATTATATTCACTTTTGTTAGATATCCTTCTTCTCCTTTACCTTTATCTTTCCCCATGATTAAATATGACTGAAGTGGACACAGTAAAAAGTGATGTGAAATTTTGATGGGAGTTCAATTCTGAGAAACTGAAAGGAACAAGCAAACAGTCCAGGCTTGCTTTGCAGTCATCACTAGGGAAATAAACCCTCAGTTGGAACTAGGAACACTGGGACAGACTTCAGTCTTTTTTGCTTGACGTGCCACCCACTTTTTTGTGGGGTTTTTTTTTTTTTGGCCATGATTGTAACCATTAAGGTCAATCTAGCTATAATTGGTAAGGCAGTTTTTCCTAAGTCCTTTTTTGGCACTATTTGAAACACACACACTGTAGTCAATCATGGTAAAAAAAAAAAAAAAAGAGTTCCCACTAACAGATGTGACAATTAAACTGAAGAATTCTGTCTCTATCTTTTAATTTTATTACACAGAATAAAGTAGCACATTCGATCATGCCAGTTTCTGAATTTGACCTACAAATGTTTATTAATTTACATATCTGGAATGGTTTTTTAAAAAATCCATTTCAGTTAAATCCTCAATGTTACGAGATAAAACACAGATTTATCAGTCTGATCTTTCACCGTGAACTTTTACCAGGCACTACATATATTTGCCATTTTAGTTTGCCATGGGTCTATTTCTCAGTAAGGGAAAGCTCCTTGGTGGTTCATTTCATGACCACCTTGGATTCCTTAGGAATAGATTCACCTTTTGATCTAGTATAGGATGACCTCCCTTCTTTCCATCAGAGGAAGAAGTATAGCAAGTATTTGACAGGGGCAGCTAGATGGCACAGTGGATAGAGCATTGGCTCTAAAATTAAGAGGATCTAAATTCAAATCCAACTTTTGACACGATACTAGCTGTGTCAGGGTGAGTCACTTGCTGCCAAATACAACTTACCCCCAAAAAGTAAATATTTAACATATATTATAAAACATATACAAAATTGGTAATTTTGTTTTTACACAGAAAATATAATGCTGGTAATGAAGAACCAAAATTAGAACAGAACATATTAATTTTTCATAAGATCATATACTTAGAGAGTTGGAAGGGCTTTTGGAAGTCAATGAGTTCATTTCCTTCATTTTTTAGGAAACTGAAATTGAGAGGAATCTTGTAAAATTTGTCCGGAGTCACACAGCTAATAAGTGATGAGGCAAGATTTGAACTCCACTCTTTTTGATTTGAAATCCAGAACTATACCAATTCATATCTGCCCCACTAGTTTCACTACTAGTAGAATCCATTGCTTCAGACCTTCATCAGAATATTTATAAATAATTTCTTTGCAAGGATTGCCAGTTAATTGTTTTGCATTTTACTTCTACTGAGCATAGTCTTATTAATGGCAAGTGGATTTTTTTTTTCAAGAGTCTCTCTGTCAGATACTTTCCCTTTTCTTCTTGTTTACTTTTGCTACTATGATCACTGCATCTGTTGCAGTAGCTAATAACCAGCTGCTAAGGTGCCTGGGGAGAAGACAACAGCTGCCTTTGCATGAAACCCTTTACCAAAGGAGAGGAAAGAAATAGGAGGTGATCCCTTCTCAAGAGGCAATGGACTCTTGTCTTATAGTCTGATAAGGTGATATGACCCTCCAGATAAAGGAGTCATTTTTTCTTTGAAGCTTTGAAGCTATCAGGACAAGGAAACCTTGTTTCCTTCTGGTTGGTATATCCACATTCTATCTCAGAGTGAATTAAAATACATTTTTGTCACCACACAGTAGTTATCATGGCCCACAGAAAGTGGTTACAGTATATCTGCATATTCAAGGCAGGGAAGAGCCCTTCTATCACACATGCTTGGGAGCAACTGAAAGCAAGTCTATCTCAAGCATTTATGTTGTTGACTGGAAAGATTGGGGGACAGAGGGATGGTTCCATGAAGCTCTACAGTAGTATTATAGTTTCTTAAGGCTATCCTTTGCTTTCTAATATCTAAGGGGAAAGTAAATTTCTGGTATCTAGATACTATAAGTATCAGGCAGATAAATAAGTAATTTAAAGTTTTTAAGTTTTCATATTCATGTGAATAAAATATATTCTCTAGATTCTTTTAGGTTCAAATATACTATTTCTGCAGAAAAAGATAATTTCAGTGTTTCAAATAATCTGAAGCCTTAGCAAATTACCTGCAATATATTAATTAGGAGAGTTAAAGTTTTGTATAATCTTCTATCTTGGGGCATAAGGACTGGCTTTGACTCCCAAGAAGTAAGAACCTATTTGAGAGCCAAGCAAGCAAACTAGAACAAGGGACTTAAGAGTTATGAAAAGCTTTGTCAGTAGACTTTGTGCTGTGATATAGTGAGAAAAGGAGCAACAGTGTTTTGTTTTGTTTTGTTTTACTTAAGGAATTTATTTATTATTTTTTATTCAATAGTATTTTATTTTTACAATTACATATAAAAATAGTTCTCAACATTCATTTTTGTAAGATTTTGAGTTTGAAATTTTTTCTCTCTTACCTCCCCCCTCTCCAAGACAGCAAGCAATCTGATATAAGTTAACACATATAGTGGTTTTAAACTTATTTCCATATTATCCATGTTGCCAAAGAAAATAAGAACAAAAGGGGAAAACCATGAGAAAGAATAAGCAAATAAAAAGTGAAAATAATATGCTTCAATGCATATTCAGTTTCCATAGTTCTCTCTGGATGTGGAAGGAATTTTTCCTCCCAAGTCTATTGCAATTGTCTTTGATCTCTGTATAGCTAAGAAGAGCTAAGTCTGTCAGAATTGATCATTGCACAGTCTTGCTGTACAGTGTTTTCCTGATCCTGCTCACTTCACTTATCAGTGCATATAAGCCTTTCTGAGTTTTTCTGAAATGAGCCTGCTCATAATTTCTCTTTTTTTAAAGCTTTTTATTTGCAAAACATATGTATGGGTAATTTTTCAACATTGACCTTTGCAAAGCTTTCCATTACAAATTTTCCCCCCTAGTCCCCACCCCTCCCCTAGATGGCAGAAAGTCCACTACATGTTAATTATGTTAAAATATTTGACAAATAGAATATGTGTATACATATTTTTACAGTTATCTTACTGTGCAAGAAAAGTCGGATCTGCAAGAAAAAAAAATCTGAGAAGGGAAACATAATGCAAGCAAACATCAATAGAGAGCATGAAAATGTTATGTTGTGGTCCACATTTCATATCCTTCTCTCTGGGTGCATATGGCTTTCTTCATTACTGCACAATTGGAACTGGTTTGAAACATTTCATTGTTGAAGAGAGCCACATCCTTCAGAATTGATCATCTCATAGTCTTGTTGCTGCTGTGTATAATGATCTCCTGGTTCTGCTCATTTCGCTCAGTATCAGTTCATGCAAGTCTCTTCAGACCTCTCTGAAATCATCCTGCTGATTGTTTCTTATAGAACAGTAATATTCCATAACATTCATATATCATAGTTTATTCAGCCATTCTCCAATTGATGGGCATCCATTCAGTTTCCAGTTTCTAGCCACTACAAAAAGGGCTGTCACAAACATTTTTGCACAAGTGGGTCCCTTTCCTTCCTCTAAGATCTCTTTGGGATATAAACTCAGTAGAAACACTGCTGGGTCAAAGGGTATGCACAGTTTGATAACTTTTTGCTGCTCATAATTTCTCATAAAACAATATGAGTGTAATTACATTACACTCATATACCATAACTTATTCAGCCATTCCCAATTGATGGGCATTCACTCAATTTCCAATTCTTGAGCAACAGTGTTATTGCTATTGTTAAGGGCAACACAATTACCCAAGTTCAAAATATCTAATTCATTTTTGACTCAACTCATTTTTTCTCCTTTTAAATCTCAGTAACTCATAGATCACAGAATCTCAAGTTGGAAGAACTTTCAGATGCAATCTAACACAACCCAACCTTAAATAAGGATCTTTTTCTATAATATATTCAGCAAATAGTTATCCATACTTTGCCTGAAGACTTCTAGAGAGGAAAAATCTATTATTCCTGAGGCCATTCATTTTGTTCTGGGCTCTAACAAATATCCCTTAAAGTTAAGAACATTAAGTTTTTGATGAGGTCAAACTTAAATTTGTCTCTTTTCCCAGCTCTACCCACAGGGGCCAACTGGAATAAATCCAATTAGTCTTCTTACAAACAGCTCTTTCAGACCTTGAACATAGTTCTCTTCCCCTGAGTCATCTTCAGGCTACATATTCTCAATTCTTTCTATTTGTATGTATGATATTGAAGACTTTCATCATCAACACCACTTCCTTTCTATGTTTTCTAGCTTTTCAGTATTCTACCTAAAATGTAAAAGCACTGAAAATGGTGATCCATGAATTTTGCCAACCCTTCTGCCTATCTCTAGTTGTCTTTTCTTTAAGACCTAGTTCTAGATGGATGTTCATCATGAATTCATCCTAGACTACTTCCCTGCACAGCAATCTTTCATACCTCAAAGGTACTAGAGTACTTACTGTCAGTGTTGTTCATATGGCAAATCAATCTTATAGTACTATCTTGTTTGTCTATTTTTTTCAGATTTATGGGTTTCCACAGAAATAATAAGGTCCTAGAAAGCAGGAATTTTATATCTTTCACCATATTCCTCATAATGCCTAGTACAGTGTATAGAGTAGATATTCAGTTTTTATACATTAATTTAGATAAGTTAATGGATGAGAAACTAGAAATATTTGGAGTACTGCCTTAAAAGTTCAAAGTTATCTTAGATAGTAACCAAGATTTCCCACAAACATTTCTTTGTGCCATTTTCAAAAGGATTTTGGAACTGCATGAAACATTGGCTTGGGTATCATAGTACCACTAAGGAAACGTTGTTATGTAGACTAAGTAAGAATTTCTTTTGACCCCGATTCATATACTTAACATTTTTTCATATTTTTCACATTTTCATTTCTGTTGTTTGAAAAAAATTTTAAATGTCCATTTTATATTTATTAAATTAGATTTATCTGTTTAAAAAAGTTCTTGCCTGTGTAATAAAAGTCTAGTAAATACGTTGCTATGTTTCTATTCAGGTGTGTCTTAGGTTATTAAGGTTATTTTATATGAACTCCACTGAAATATAGTTTATTAGGTTAGGGAGAGCATTTTATTATAGTATGTCAAGAACAAAATTATATTAGGCCCAGCTCATATAAATTACTTATATTTGCATTTGAAAAGGAGTAATAATGTAACTGCAAAATACAATACTTAATTAGAAGAAATAGACTTGAACCATCAATTTTTATAAAGACTCAGGCAGTGAGTCTTTATAAGCATTTATTAGGCACCTACATAAAAGCCAAGAAGCTTGTTAGGTTCTGGGAATAGAAATACAAAATCAAGGTAATCCTTATCTTAAAAAAGCTTGAATTCTGCTGAGGAGAGGGAATGGATTTAACTTTTATAGTCAATTAATCAAGAAGGATTTATTAAATATTTACAATGTGGCAACACTATGCAAAGTACTGGGGATTCAAAGAAAAAAGCAAAAGCAGTCCCTCCTCCAGGACATTACATTCTAAATTTGTACCAACAAAATACATACAAAGTAGTTGGAAGATAACTTTGGAAGCAAAGTCTGTAATTGCTGAATGGATCTAGGATAGCGGTTCAGCAGATGGTGTTTCATATGAATATTGAATGAAGACAGATTCTTAGAGGTAGAAATGAGGAAAAAGAGCATCCTAGGCATGGGGGAAAGAAAGTACCAAAGTATAGAGACAGTAAATATAACATATTGCTCTGGACTGGATTGGAGATTCTATATAGGGAAGTGACATAAAAAAGATTGAGGGGGAAAGGAAGAGTCCTGATTGGGAAGAGCTTTAAATGAAAAACAAACTACTTTGTATTTGATTCCAGAGGCAACAGGGAGCTACTGGTATTTTTTGTTTTTGTTTTTGTTTTGGGGTTTGTTTGTTTTTTTTGAGTAGAGGTAGTAGATGTGATCAAAACTTCATTTTAGGAAAATCATTTTTAGCAGTTAAGGAGAATATGGATTGGAATGAAATGAAACTTGAGGCAGAGAAACCAGTGAGGAGACTATTGCAATATGTCAATCAAGAGGTGATGAGGGTCTAAACTAGGGAAGTGGCTGTGTGAATGGAAAGATAAAAACATCAATATATCACTATTGATTGAATATGTGGTACATGAAACTGAGGAATCAAAGATAACACCTGTGAACATAGATGACTAGAAAGATGGTATTAATTAATTAATTAATTTTAATAGAGTTTGGAAGAAGGATAAATTTGGAAGGAAATGCAGAAGTAATTCTCTTACAAAAGAGGGCTTTAAAAGGGAATGTTTACAAAGAAAGTACATTTTTAGAAGTTGCCTTGTATTTTATATGAGTAGTTTCATTTAACACATAAAAATGAATAGTTTTAGTTTTTAATAGTGACCAGACAACCTTGAGGTAAATACCACTCCTCCCACTCCCAGCTACAAAGAAAACATTGTTCTCACTGTCCATGTTTGTCTACATCTGAGAAGCTGAAGCCCATTGAAAGTACCCCAGATGCCTCTGTATTTAGCAGCATGAGAGGAGACCATATGAATCTGTAAAGCACAGCATGCCAGACAGGGTGCAATGGTGCATACTGGCTTTCATAATTAAAATAGGACTTGTAGAAATGGCACTATAGTGAATACTTTTCTTGGAAGGAAATATTTTGATCATCTGTGTAGCACAGTTTGAAAGGGAGTGATTTAATTTCATTATTTGTAGTGCTTCTAAGGCTAACTTCTTTATTCTGTATAGATTTTGAATGTACTCATTTATGTATGTGTTGCCTCTCCAATTAGAATGTAAGCAACTTGAGAACAGAAATTCCATTATTTGTTTTTCCTTTAATATCCACAATGCTTAATATAGTATTTAATAATTTAATTTGATAAATTATTGATGGATTTATTATTGTTTTGGAAATATTAAGTTTGAGATTCCAACAGAACATCCAACTCAAACTGTTGGTATTTGGCAGTACTGAAGTCAGGAAAACCTGAGTTCAAATTCAGATTCAGTTTCTTACTAGCTATTGTGACCCAGTCATCTAACTGCTGTTTGCCCTAATCCACTGGAAAAGGAAATGGCAAACTACTCCAGTGTCTTTGCCAAGAAAACCTCATATGGGGATCAGTTCTAATGGACATGACTCTCTTCAACAATGAAATGCTTCAAACCAATTCCAATTGTTCAGTGAAGAAGGCCATATGCACCCAGAGAGAGGGATGTGAAATGTGGACCACAACATAACATTTTCATGTTCTCTATTGATGCTTGCTTGCATTGTATTTCCTTTATCGGATTATTCTCTCTTATAGATATGATTTCTCCTGAACAAAAAAATGATGTGTGGCAATAACTATACATATATTCGATTTAAGTATTCTAACATAATTATCATGTAGTGGATATCCTTTCATCTAGGGGAGGGGTGGGGAGTAGGGGGGGGAAATTTGTAACAGAAAGCTTTGTAAGGGTTAATGTTGAAGAATTACCCATACATATGTTTTGCAAATAAAAAGTATTAATAATAATAATAATAAAAAGAAAACCTCATATGGGGTTGTGAAGAGTTCAACATGACTGCACAATTTAAACAACAAATGCTGGATTGGAGCTCAAGAGAAAACAAAGCTGAATATACAAATCTGGGAATTATCTGAAAAGAGAGATTATTTGAAGATGGTGTGTTCAACAAGTAAGAGCATGTAAAGAAAAAAAGAGAAGAGGACTCAGGATTGAACTTCAAGATCCACCAACAGTTAGTGAGCATGGCAAGGATGCTCACAGATAGGTAAACACAGCATATATAAAATAATTGCAGAATTATTGGGAGAAGGATACTAATGACTAGGGAAATAAATAAAGCCTTGAGCTGAGCTTTGAAGAGAAATAAGTAGAGATGATAAAGAAGAATATTTGTATATTTAACTTAAAAATAATGGAAAACTACAAAAATTTCTTAAGCAGAGGAATGATATCAAACTTGTGCTTTAGAAATATCTACTTGATATGAATGTAGAGGATAAATTGAAGGGGATGATGGATACAAGGAAAATGATTCCAAGACTTTAGCAGCATTTTATAAAAGAGGCTATGGACTAGAATTGTAGAGATATTAGTGGGGAGAAGGGAATAGATGCCAGGAATGTTGGAGAGCTGGAATGAACAAAACTTGGCCACTGATTGGATGTGTGGGATGGGACAAAGTAAAAAGCAGAAGAAATGATGCCAAGATTTTCAACCCAGGAGACTGTCAGAATGCAGGTACTCTCAACAGAAATGGAGAAATTAGAATACAGGGTGGAGTTAAGGGAAAGATAAGTTCTGCTTCAAAAATGTTGAATATAAGATGTTGTTGGCCAAATCTGTTTCAGGTTTGGGATTAGAAGAAAATTTATAGACCATTAAACAAGATGGTAACAAAAGAAGACTTACCAGGTAGTACTGAACCAGGTAAATACAGTTCTTCTCATCTCCATTTTCAAGATAGATCTTGTCAGAAGGGTGTTTTGTCTGACATGGCAATGACTCCTTATAACTTGGCTCCTTTTTATTCCCGAAGTGCACAGGAAACCCTTTCAGTGACTCAAGTTTTAGCTCCTAGACCAGTCAAATTTTAGAAACACCTTTCTTGCCTTTCAGAGGAAAATGAACCTACACTAAATGGGAGAACTTGAGTACTATTTGTTCTTTATGTACATATGAGATATTAAGACAAGAATATATGTTAGGTAGAGGCTAAGAGGCTGGAACTCTGGAATTCCTTTTCCCAGGGAAGGAACAAAATAATTTTTCAGTTTCTTCACAGAGAATTCAGCAAGATTTCCCACATTTAAAATACCCTGAAATAATACCTAAGAGTTTTCATTATAATTTTTCATGTTAACAATAACAAATTGCTAGGAGGAATATAAGAAACTGTCTTGTGGAGAAAATTCAAGCAAATATATCTGAATTTTTGAGAATTTCAAGGTTTGTTAGAATTAATTATTAAAAAATAGAGGGCATCAAGTTATATTAGGTAAAGTTTAAAAAGTAGCTCTTTGTAATCTATCTTTAAAAACACACAACTAGAATGGGAGGCATATAAGAGTTTTTAATCAAAGAAATATTTTAAAAAATTATTGCTATTCAGCAATATTTCATTTGCAATTATAGAGTGAAAGGGAAACCTCTCCCTGCCTCCAACAAGTGGGATCTATATTTGAGGTATACTCTTTTGTTTTCATTTTTAAGAAAGTAAAGAACAGTAGAGGGAAAAAAAAGAAATTTTACCAGGAAAAGAGACTCGAGAATAAAAGTGGAAAGGAAGAAGACCAAAAAGTCATTTACAAATGTCCATTTAATTCTAGAAAGTGGTATTGGTAGCAGAAATAATCTGAATTCAGTCATCATTCATTTGTAGAAGAATTAAATAAATAACTCAAATATCCATTTGCTAAGTAGTTGCTGCTTATACTCTTCTAAAGCAACACATTTATCAAAACCCAAAATAATTATTAAAATTATTTGCATGTATCTGTGTTACAATTAACCTGGGTGCTCCCTACATGTCTTCTCATCCTTCACAATCCATGCCACCACTACATGGTGGTTTCATCCACAGGATGCACAAGCCTTTCTCTTGTTCTACAAATACTAAACAGAACTTAAAGTCTTCTGGCTGTGTATCTATACTGAGTTTCCTGCTTGCTTCATAATCAGTCAACTTTCTTTCCAGGTCATACAGATTATAAATACTCTTGTCAATTGACTCATTATTAAGATTTTTGTGGTGAATTTTAAAAAGCATAGCTTCCTAGTAAAGCTGTACAATTAGGTAGACAACAAGAGTTAAATGCTCCAGCTGCATTTCCTATTGCACATATAAACACTTTAGCAATGCTAATCACTTCTACTGATTTTCTGTTTTAATTTTCCATAATAATTAAGTGAATGATCTGGAATGTAATCAAGTTTTGCAGTAGGAGACTCATGCAAATGCTTTTTCTTCCACAAACATTTAAAATTTTAACAAATAGATCCCAAAAGAAAACGATTGAAGCTGGAGTAGGGAGAATCTTAACATACTGTGTCCAATTGTATATATAATGAAACTACCTTTTTTCCCTTATACATTGAGGTCCAAGGCAGAGGCATAGGTGTGATACATAAAGTATGGACTTGGAATATTTATTGAATTTTCTTCCCCTTTTGACTGACAAGAAAGCAATGGCATATTTCTAGAATGTGTCTACCCCCATAAAAATATAAACAATAAAACAAAAAAAATTGATCTAATTTTTCACAGATTAAGAAGTAACTTTCTGAATTATTGAAAAAAGTTTTTTCATGTCACCCTTCCTCCAGAGTTGTCAAAGTACATATTTATGCCTGGAAAAAACTTACCATGTTAAATATTTTTATTCATACATTCTCAGAAGATATTCAATTTATACTTCAACAAAAATCCCCTCCACAATAGACCAACAAATAGTCCTTTATTCTTCATTTGAAAACCTCCAGTGAAGAGAAAAACACTATTTCTCAAGGTCATCTGTTCAATTTTTAGACATCTCTAATTATTAGGAAAATTTTCCTCATCAAACTTAAAATCTAGTCCTTTGGCGCTTTCATTCTGGTTATTCTTTCTGGGTTGAGCTGAATAAATCTAATTCCCTTCTCCTTTCTCTCTTATCTTTTTTTTTGTTTTTTCAGAATTTTATTTATAATTTTTGTTATTCTGAAGTTGACAAAGATCAACACAAATATGTCTATATAAAAGGAAGAGTGGGGAAAAGATATATGTGATTGTTCAGCTTTATCATGTACAACTATTTTTTAACGAAATAATAATAAATTCAATGCCTTCATTTCAAAACTGACTTGATTGTCTGAATCCCTCTGAACTTCCACCTCTTTTCTTTTGTACATTTAAACAAATATTTTATTCATACTTTCCTTCTTTTTGGTATCACAGATCTTATCTCTTTCTCTCTCCCCAAAAGCCCTCGCTTGTAACAAATAATGCACATCTACACATTGTTTATTTTTGACAATGTATGCCTTGACAAATATGGAAATATGTTTAGAAGGATTGTACATCTATAATATATATCAGATTACTAACTTTTTTTGAGGGGGAAAAATTTGGAAGGTTTTGTAAAGGTGAATGTTGAAAACTATCTTTACATGTATTTGGAAAAATAAAATAGTATTTAAAATTTTTTTAATAAAAAATAAAAAAAACTTGATGATTAAAAAAGATTTCTGTGTGAATTATGAATCTTCATTTTACACGGTTTGCTTTTTTAAAAGCATATAATAAATTCTTCATGTTATTTTCAAAACTTAAAAAAGTATGCCTTTTTTGTACCTCTAGTCTGCCACACTTCTCTCAAGAGAGGGGCAACATGTTCAAATATGAATAATATATTTCTAATTATTTAGTTCTATTTCTGTAAAGAGAGTTTTTTATTAATATTTATATAATTCCTATGTGTGTCTTGATAGATGAACTCTAAATGATTTTATAAGTTGTGTATTTATTTTGAATGGACTTTCTTTTTCTAGCCCTTCATGTTGGGTTGGCTTTGCAATATTTGTATGGACTAATGATTTGGGGAGAACTATTTATATTTTACGTTGCTCAACTTAATAGTTTTAATGATTTTTAGTTGAATCTCTAGGGTATCTAAGGTAAAGCTATTTAAACTCTCTATGTCTTTTTTTATTAAAGCTTTTTAATTGCAAAACATATGTATGGGTAATTATTCAACAACCCTTACAAAGCTTTCTATTACAAATTTTTCCCCCTAGTCCCCACCCCTCCCCTAGATGGCAGAAAGTCCACTACATGTTAATTATATTAAAATACTTGACAAATTGAATATATGTATGCATATTTCCACACTTATCTTGCTGTGCAAGAAAAATCTTGTCTACAAGAAAAAAAATCTGAGAAAGGAAACACAATGCAAGTAAACATCAATAGAGAGCATGAAAATGTTATGTTGTTTGTAGTCCACGTTTCATATCCCTCTCTCTGGGTGTATATGGCCTTTTTCACTGACCAATTGGAACTGCTTTGAAGCATTTCATTGTTGAAGAGAGCCATGTCCATCAGAATTGATCATCATATGGTCTTCTTGTTGTCGTGTAAAATGATCTCCTGGTTCTGCTCATTTCGCTCAGCATCAGTTCATGCAA
>JAJPUD010000005.1:523410-534212 GCA_023553655.1 Myrmecobius fasciatus
ATCCAGTCAGGTAAATTACAAATTTTACTGAAAAGTTGGTGTGAATGACATCTTTTTTCCTATCATAGTTTAATCTTTTTCTAATATCAAATTCAGTGGTTGACATTCCATAGAAAAGAAACCTCACTTTTTCTCCTCACAAATAAAGCAACTTTAAAAGATTATTTTGAATTTATATTGAGCTGTTCTCCAAGGAACTCAGCTGTTAGTAGACATTATCTCTTATTAATCTCCATGCCAATCCTGTGAGATAGACAAATAGGAGTAGGTATTACTCCCATTTTATAGATAGGGAGAGTGAAATACAGAGAGATTCAGTAACTACTCAGTCACCCAATTCGTTTATTGAAGAGTGGGATATAAACCTTACTTTCTAGAGACTAATTTACCGTGTTAAATTTTCAGAGTTGAAAAAAATGCTATTTTGTTACTTAATATCAGGGATAAATTTTATATCATTTAAAAATTTGAACTGCTTCATGAATAACTTGTTTCATCATTTGCCTTCTAGTTAAACTTTCTATTAGGAAACAGACCCTATCCTATAAATCTCTCATGTTTATCTAAAAATAGAAAGGGAGTAGATAAAGGGAATTTCCATGTGCTGCTGAGTTGATTTGCTAAGTCTTTGTTAGCATGAATAGTAGGGTTTTTTATATATGCATTTCGTTTGGATCTAGAATTTCATTGGTGTAGGAAGTTCAGTTCAGTCAATCAATAGCATTTATAAAGTGCCTACTATGTGCCAGACTCTATATGAAGGACTAGGAATATAAAGAAAGGCAAAAACCAGTCCCTATTCTCATGTCTAATACAGTCTAATACAGAGTCCAAGTGGTCTGCAACATTCTCAAGATGAGTGAGAAATAATTTAAAGTTTAACTGGGAAATTACCAGTTGAACTTTAATTGGGAAATACTTAACAAAATAACTAAAAATACAATAAAATAGAGATGATACTGCATTTTAAAACTAAATCAATATGCAGCCTGCAGAGATTCTTATATTTGGTTGGCCAATGTTTCTACTTGAGTCTGATACCACCAATGGGTGAGAAAAATCTTTCTCAATATAAATCAGGAGCTACTCTGCATATTATGACTTAAAGTAACCAGAAGGTACTGAGAGAACAGTTTAGTGACTTGACTAGGGGTCATGTAGACAGTATATATCAGAGCAGAGCTTAAACCTTGGTCTTCCTAATTACCAAAGTATCTCTCTGGCCAGTACTTCTCATGTTCTCTGATTATTACAAATATTAGTGAAGAATTTAGCAAACCCTTATAATGGTATTTATACATATGAATATTTTAATTAACTATGAGCCCCTAAATTACTGACCTTATATAAGAAACCTCTGTACTAACCCTTAAAATCAGCTTATACTTACATTGAATGAACATGTGGCTTGCTATTATTATTTTAGTTGAATATAATGACAACTGATCCTTATTGGTTACTGTTCTACAATTATATTGGTCATTTTGTATTTAAAAATTCTAGTATGTATTTTTTCTTTTAGGTTATTCTTCTGGGGGAAAATGGAAGTTTATTTGAACTCCTTCTTGGATTTTCCTTTTATATTGTTCTACCTGTGGATTGGAATGACATTATCATTGAATCTTGAAGACCCCAATGTTTGCAGCCATTGGGAAAGGTAACATTTGTCATAGTAATATATATTTAATTAATTCCAAAGTAGAAGTTCTGATCCTTATGTTCCCTTGTATGCCATGAATTCAGTGGAATTAGCAAGGAAAAGATTAGATTTAGATTTGTCTATAATTACTTTTACTTATGTAGATAGTAATTATAGTTTACTAATATTTCTGTAACAACATATTTTGAAAAACAAATCTGATACAACCAAGTTTTAGTTATCTGTGAAAATAGCAATATTATTGTGGATGATTCAATCTAGCTAAGAGACTATTTTGTGCTTAAGGAGTGAGTTAAGAAAACAAATGTAATATATAGGATTTTCTGCCTTCTAAGAGCTTACAATAATTCTGGATAGATAATCCTTAAAAGTACAATACAAGGTCTTGTGTTATAAGGCATTAAATTTATATAATTGAATATAGACATGATGCACACAGTAAAAGCTACAGTTGTTCAGAAAGAAGAAAGATTATGGTTGATTGTAGTTATAAAGAAGTGCTAATGGAAGAAGTGAGACTTGAGATAGGTTTTTATGGACTAAATAAATAGAACAAAAGAGGGAATTTAGATGAGAAAGAACAGCAGTAGCAAAAATATAGAAATAAGAATAATTTTTAGAGTATGCTGAACCAATTGCTTAATTCTAAGGTTGTGCTCTTACATCTGACAGTAAACTTAGAAAACATAGGTAAGGTAGGGTAAAAGGGCCTGGAATGTCAATATGAAGACTTTGGACTTGTTTTGATTAGGAGATATAAATTCTTTTGTAAGGTTGTAAAGTAGTTAACATGATGAAAATGGTATTTAATATATCAATTAGTTTAATAAATTACAAATATGAACACCATAGATAAGCTATAATCCCCAGCTTCAGTGAACTTGAAGCTTAATATGAAATAAAACAAAGATGACCCAGTGTGATAATACCTTTTCTTTGAATCCAAATCTTGCTGTGGAAGATTTCTTTCTATCCCTTCCCCTCACTCCAGATGTTATTATTTATTAAGTGAAAATGTACAGGTGCAAATTCATCAATTCAAGTGTCTTCCTTTCAAATGATATCTGGGTAATTGGTTCAGGAAAATTTTCAATGAAACTAATAAGATTAAAAAATAAAAATCATCATTTGTTTTCTTTTTAAATTAATGGTAAGCCATAAGCCTAAATTCTGGTTATGTTATAGTCAAGCATTGTTAGTTAGTGGAAAAATTTAGTTAGCCACAGAATTAGAGAATAACAAAATTTAAATATCAAGGGACTTTAACAACCTCCAATCCATATCTAAAAGAAATACCCATTATGAAAAGCTGTCAAATAATCTTTTTGCCACTGTATGGAGAGCTCTAAAATGATAGAAACTTAACATCTCTAGAAATAGCCCATTCCACTTAGGACAGCTCTACTTATTAGGAATTTTGGGTTGTTTGTTCTTCCTGTCATCAGGCCCAGATTTACTTTTTTCAATTTCCATCCATTGCTAAAGCACCTTTTAAATATTTGAGCACAGCTATCATATCCCTCCTGAATTTTCTTTTCTTCAGATTAAACATTGCAAATTCTTTCAGCAGATACTTATATGACAAGGACTTAAGGCATTTGACCAAATATCATAGTTGCTCTCCTTAGGATTCTCTCTAGTTTATTATAGTTACTCTTAAACTATGATATCTAGAACTAAACAGAACAGCATAGAAGAGTATAGAAGCATTATCACATCCTTATTCCTACAAGATTTACTTCTTTTAATGTAGTCCAAAATAATATTGGGTTCTTTAGCTGCCATATAACACTGCTGTTTCTTATTAACTTGAAATTTACTAAAATTTAATCCCCCCCAAAAGAAATCCTGCTATCAATCAAGTTATGCCTTTTTCATTATTTTACTCATGAAATTAATTTTTTTTGTATCCAAGTTTAAGACTTTATATTTCTATTGAATTTCATGTTATGGGTAAGAGTGCTGGGATGGAGTCAGGAAAGCTCATCTTCCTGAGTTCAAATCTGGCCTCAGACACTTACTGGCTGTATTTATTATTGATAAAAATATTAAACAATACAGGACCAAACACAAAACCTTATGGCATACTCCACTGTTGACTTGCTAAATTGACAATAACCATTAACAACTACTCTTTGAGTCTAGTCATCTAAAACCAGTTCTAAATTTGTGTAATCTACATTTTCCACAAGAATAATATTAGATATTTTATTAAAAGTTTTGCCAAAGTCTAGTAAACAGTATTTGTATTATTTCCTTATTAGCAAATAAACTTTTGCACTTATGCGCCAGTTTTCTCATCAATAAAATGGGAATAATGATAGTACTTCTCTCTCAGTGTTGTGAGGATCAAATGAGGCAATCATTTTAACATGCTTAGCACAGTGCATTACACATAGAAGGCACCATATGTATTCATATGTGTCCTGAAAAACTTTTTTTTTATATGCAGTAACTCCTTTTTTACTGCTACCATTTCTTTTACAGTTTGGCAGAAAATTCTCAAAACATTTTTTTTGGGGGGAAACCTGAGGAAGATGAAAGGATTTTACAGGCTCACTTAGATTTCTTCTAACAATAGTTTTGGGATAACCTTGAATGAAAAAGTGAGTTTTCCTTAGTAAAAAAAATTTTTTTTCAGTCTTCACTACTTAGCCTTTGATTGGTCTTGTCTATGACAAGCTTGTTCCCTTTGTCATAGCAACAATTAACAGCTGGATTAAAAAAAAAACAAAACCTTTTTTTTCCCACTGTTGTTCCTACTTCAAGAAGCCAGTGACACACTGTAGAAAAGTTAATAATAACTTTTTGAACTGACAAATTTTTTTAAAAATAAACTTTTACTTGTTGTCTAAAAATTGATTAGGTTGTTTCTCAGCAACAGTTTGACAGTTTTTGACATTTTTTTTTCATTTTTAACTACATAGTTACTTGTCAGTATTGCAATTGTTTCTTCATGGGCTTCAATGAACTTTGATATTGATTTCCTAACATCAACAATTATTGTGATACTTCTAACAATGGTTGTAGTACACCATTGTCTTTAAGACAGTCATAACTTTAAGAGTCATAACTTTTTCATATTTCCTTGTAATAGTAATATCTATTCTTCCAAAAGAGAACAATGAAATTTATGTATGGCATAAAAACCACCACTCACTTTTGGAGAACTAACTAAATATAGGGAAACCAGCTCAGTTACATTTCATCTGATTAAAGTCAAATGATCTGTGTTACTCTGGTATTACTTGAGTATCCATAAAAGCACACAGTCAAAACCATTGCATCACAAAATGAAACCCTATCAAAAGCATGATTTGTCCCAAGTAATTCACACACTACTGAAAGACCCAAACAGATTAGAAAGGATAAAAATTGTCTGAATTTGAGTTTGAATCTTTGAGTCTAAAGAACTTTAAGATATCTTCTATCTAGCCCAAGTCCCTTATTTTACAAATGAGAAAACTGATATACAAAATAAGTTAGTCATATTCATGTCTGTCTTTTAAGGAAGATGCCTGTTTTTGACTGGGGGGGGGGAAGTTTTATATTGTACCAAAGAAGGAAATTCACAAAGATATGGAAAGTTGTAAATTATTATTGCATGGAAGCAGCTTTGACAGCAGCATTCATGTATCATCAACTCCTAGAGAAGACAAATGTGTTTGGGTTTGTGTAATGTAGCATATTGTAACTTTTCTAACATAAATTTCTTCCTTCTAAGCAGAGTTAGTCTACTTGAATTTCAATCTCTATCCAGTTGGAGAAATCTGTGTACTTCCCAGATTTACACCAACCTAAATGATACCTTTGAATTCTAGTCATATAATATTTGAGTTAGAATGATTCTAAAGGATCTAAAGAGTACAAGAAACCATTTCATTTACTTTCCACATTTTACATATGGAAAAACTGAAATACATAGAGGTTATTAGATTTTCAAGGTGACAGAACAAGTAAGTGGCCGAATTAATATTTGAACCTAGGTCGTCTGACACTGCCACAAAGTGAACGTGAAAGGTTAGATGTGCTGATTACCATATTCAGCTTTGGTAAAATTCTTCAGGGAGACTGAAACAGAATCCACTTCCCTTCAGAGAAAGAGAAATTCATCAGATGCCTTTAAATAATTTTGAAGAATATTCTTCATGAAGTCATTCATTCAACATTTATTAGAAAAGAAAAGAGAAAAGCAGGGAAAGAGAGACACAGAGAAAAAGAGACAGAAGAAAGGAAGGGACAAACAAGTATTTATTAAGAGCCTATTATGTGCTGATGAGATACTTAGAATATATTGTTCTCATTCTTTTTTTTTCTTTCTGAAATCATAAGACAGTGATAAAAAATTGGGTATGTGCAACAAAGATTTAAATTTCCTCTTTTTGCGAGTTAATCTTAGAGGTTTTCTTTGGACTTTATGTTGAAATCTTTTTCAAAAAGCTCTGTCTATACAAGTGATAGATCTTTAATGTTAGAAATGCTGTAATCTATTGGTAAACTTGAAAATAACTGCATTTTACTCTTGTGGTAAGCCCTTTAACTTTCTCTTTCAAATAAATGGTTAAAAAGGCTAGAAGATTCTCTGTTAATGAGCAATCTACATTTGCAATAAGGATAATTTATCTAGCACTTATCTCTAAATGCTGATAACATAGACATCTGTGTAAAACAGGAAATTGCTGATTTATTTTCTTATTTTTTTCAGTTATTCAGTGACAGTACAAGAATCATATCCACATCCCTTTGATCAAATTTACTATACCAGCTGTACTGACATCCTAAATTGGTTTAAGTGCACACGACACAGGTAAAGGAAGTAAATATGTATTTCTGAGTTTGGTCATGCAGGTACCAAAAAGTGCAATATTCTATAATGTATAAAGTAAAAGACTAATAGAGAAAAACTGTTTTTTATTTATCCTACAATTATTTGTTGAATGCCTACCATATTTCCAGTGCTTTTCTAGACTTAATGGGGGAATATTATCCTCCATGATAGAAGAAATCTTAAAAAACAAAATAGATAATTTTAATTACATGTAATAAGATTTTTCATTAATAAAATCAGTAAAAGTAGAGAAATTTTAAGTTGGAAAAATATTTGTGTCAAACATCTCCAATAAAAATATGTGCACAATATATAAGGAAATGAGACAATACAGTAAGATAAGTGATCATAAGAAATGACCAGTTTTCAAAAGAATTGTAAAAAGGTAAACATTTTTTAAATGTTTCAGCTCACTAATAATAAGAGAAATAGAAATCAAAACAACACTGATGTTTCACTTTCAGGTTGAAATTTAACAATGACAACAAAAAATAAAAAGAGTTAGTATTGAAAAGGCTGAGAAGACCTACTAATAGTCTCTTGGTGAGCTGGTCTAACTATTTTGGATATAAATTTGTAATTATGCAAAAAAGTGACTAGAAGGTTCATACCCTCTGTCCCAGAAGTGCTACTATTGACCATATTTCCCAAAAAAGGGAAAAACAAAAATAAGTGACTAGTGTACACAAAAATATTCATTATAGCACTCTTTGTGGTAGTAAAAACTGGAATCAAAGCAGGAAATCATCAACTGGTAATGACAAAGCAAAGTCTGGTACATGAATATAATTTAATATTGCTATGCCACAAAAATGAAGAATATAAAAAAAATCAAAAAAGAATGGCAACATTCATGGTGAAAAAAATTAAAAAAAGAATGGCAACAAAAGATGGTGAAATAAAAGTTCATGAAAAGGATGCTGAAGTCCAAGTGATCAGAAAACTAATGTTTCAAAAGAAATGCCTTCCAACAAGGTAGAGAGACATGGGTCTCCAGAAAAGAATGTTATCTATATATTATACATAGTCAGATGCAGTCACTCTATCTGGTATTTTGTTTAATTATTATTATTTGTAACAAAGGTGCATCTGGTATGGATAATTTACCCAAAATGACTGTGATATGACAAAAGGTATCATTTTTATGTATGTATATATGGGTGTTTTTAAAAATTGGACTTGTGACTTCATAGTATAGGGAACTCCAATTAAAATCTTTCTTGACAAATGCAGATTGACATTTCTCTGCATTTTCTTGTCACAGAGAATTTCTTAGGACACTGAGTTCAGTGACTTAGTCACATAGCAACCTTTTAGCTGAAGTACTGCTTGAAGCCCTTCTTTTTGACTCCAAAGACCAGCTATCTATCCCCAAAACTGTGAGTCTCTGTTTCTGTCTCTACATGTACACACACACACACACACACACACACACACACACACACACGGGAAAAAATTCTGAACCACAATGTATAGTGTCCAAGAGGATTTTCAGATGTTTGAAGCTTAGTCCTCCCTGATTTTATCCCGTTGCAGAACCAGAGTATATTATACTAAATGGAGAAACCCATTATATTTTATTGAAAACATTTTTATCTACATTTTCTTCTCAAATAAATGAATTCCCACCAGTAGAGAGAAGTGGAACTGGGAAAGTTCCCTCCTTTTCTCGGACTGGCTTCAGGGGAGATCTACTTCCCTTTTCCTCAAGTTTTCTTGCCCTGTGTTTTGTGTCTACTTCTCCTCTTAAAGGATCTGATTTCTGTGGATGCTGGCATTCCTCAATAAGAAGAAATTTTGAGAAGATCATGGCTTCTTGACCACACACCAAGAATCAGTACATTTAAGGATATTGCTATAGACTTTACTCCAGAAGAATGGAGATCTCCTGAACCTTTCTTAATTGAGTATAGGGATGTGATGCTGGAAAACTAACTATAGGAAACTAGTCTGCTTGGGATTTAAGAGTTTCCAAGACAGATCTGATTAACTCATTGTTAAGAACAGGAGTCAGTTTGGATACTAGAGAGAGGTCTCTAAAAGCACCTATTGTGAAAATTCCTCAGCCTAGAAGCTCCTTCCACTCCTGGAATTCACTAGTTGGAAGAACTTTTTGAGGTCTTTCTCTGATTGGTTAGTTTTTCCCAATTATTTCCCAGTCTATTTTAAGGACACTTAAACCAGTGTAGTCTTCATTCCAATAAAGTTGTACTCTTGACTCTCTATACTTCTCTTTTTTATCTCTTCTCCCCTTTCCTTTTCATTTCCCTTTTATATGTTGTCTTCCCTCATTAAAATGCAAGTTCTTTGGTCATGAGCACTGTCTTTGTATTTTTATTCCCTGTACCTAACACATAATCTAGCAAATCCTAAGCACTCAAAAAATAAATATTTGACTTGATTTGACAGAGATGAGTAGAGTAAAATACCCCAGCATAGAGGATAACTGGTATAGCAATATGGAAATGGGATATCTAGTGCCAGGAGATAGAATGTTATGGGTAAGAAATAAAGAAAAAGTCAATTTTCTGGACCACAGAATTCAAAAGGGGAAATTGGGAAGATAGGTTGGGGCTAGGATGTGAAAGTCTCTAAAAACTATAGGAATTTATATTTTATTTAAAAAGCAATAAGGAAGTATCCTATTAGAATGTAAGTATCAAGAATAAGGATTGCCTCATTCTCTATGTTTGTATCTGTAATAGCACTCCAATTTCTGGCTCACCACATGCACTTAAAAAATGCTTGTGTGTTACTTGATTGGAGAGAAAAAAAGGAGTTACATTTATACATCTAAGGAATAATCTTAGTGAAGTAAAGTAAAATAAGGAAATAATTCTACTTTTAATATTGCTGATCATTGAATCAATGTATAGTTTAATTTAAATTGGCCAGATTGATTTAGTCAAAAAAGCATTGATCAAAAATTCCATTTTAAATTTATTCCTAATTATTTTGGATTGTTTTGCTTTCAGTGTCATATGTTACATTTGATAGAATGTTTTTCTTAAACTTCTAACACATTATGCCAAATCAATCCAAATACAGAATAAAAAAATAACAACTTGATTTTTTTTTCTATCTACACATAGAGTTAGTTATCGTACAGCCTATCGACATGGAGAAAAAACTATGTATAGACGTAAATCCCAGTGTTGTCCTGGATTTTATGAAAGCATGGAAATATGTATTCGTAAGTATAATTTTTTCGCTTCAAAATTCTTTGTTTTACCAAATGTTGGATTGCTTCTGGTAATGAGCCCTCAGATTCAGATCAATGGACAGTTGACCTTCCTTTTGACACTTGGCTGGGGAATTCTTAGGTTACAAAAGTTGGAGAAGTCCAAATCTATTTTCCTAGACAACCACTAAATTTCAAGTGGTTTAGCTCAAGGCAAGCAGTAAAAAAAGCAAGGGTTTGTTTAAAAAGATTATTCAGGGCAGTGACAATTTAGCTACACTTATTTAACAAATATCTCTTTGAAAACTGATGAGCTGTCGTTAGAATAAGGTCATAGAGCAGATCAATGGCCTAATTCTCCCTGACCAATTGATATAAAGGAGCCCAGGATAAGCCAGCTCTCTCCCTTAGAGGGGACTATGAAGACTGGTGGAATGTTACATAATTATTCTTTCAATATCTCGAGTGGATCTCTTTTCCTTTCTTTGTTATGGCCCTCAGCCCCCTCCTTTTTTTTTTTTAACTAATTCATGCTGAGATATTTAAAGAGTAAGGAATTATATAAATTAAAAACAACTGGCATTTATATAGCACTTTAAAGTTTGGAAAGTGCTTATGTAAAGCTTACGTAAAGCATGTGTAATATATATATATATAACATGATCTCATTTAAGCCTCACAACATTCCTATGAAGAAACATGATTGTCCTAATTTTACAAATGAGACAATTGGAGCTCAGAGAGATTAAGTGATTTCATCATAGTCACAATGATATGGCCACATGATGAAATTTGGGAGAGCAAAGATAAGGTGTAAATATTGTGAAAAATCACACTGAGATGTTCTCCCTGCCAAAAGGTACTTTTATTAATAAGTAAAGGGCTTGGACAAAATTCAAATATTATTTTGTGCCATAATTTGAGAAGGGGCAATTTTTACAGACAGAAGAAAGGGGAGAAGCTAGGAAAGAACTAGGAAGATAAGGATGCTTTGAAGGAATCTGAGAAGAGTTGGGGAGATGTTTGGTTAAAATCATGGAGGAGTGGGAGAAAAATGAAGGATAAAATCATGAAGGAGTGTGGAGAATGAATAATAAAATCAGGGAAGAGTTGGAGAGATGCTTCATGAATTA
>JAJPUD010000005.1:534222-553050 GCA_023553655.1 Myrmecobius fasciatus
CCTAGAATCACATGTTTAGAGTTAGGAGGGATCTTTCAGACCATTTAATTCAACTCTCTTACTGAGTGTTTAGTGATAAGTACCTTGTGCAAGTGTTCACAGTAAGTAAATGGCAGAGGTGAAATTTGGATTACAGTCCTATGCCTCCAAATTTAGCTCCCTTTCCATTGTACCATGCAACCTCCTATAATCTAAATAGTGAGTATATGAGCTGCTTGTAGTGTTAATGAAGATTCTAGTGATATCAAGAAGTTTCTTATTAAGGATCTTGACTAACATATCAAGCCAAAGAATAAATCTGTGAATAGTTGTTGGACGCAACCTGGAAGATTTTATGGCTTTGTGCTGAGGACCTGATATATTTAGAGAAGAAGCTTTTGTTTGTTTGTTTAATTTTTAGATCATGAACCAAAAACCATTTAGCTGATATATCCAGGGAAAGATTGTTGTTAAATTACTTCGCAATGATGAAAGCAAATAAATTTTAGCAGTTTAGCTTAAATTATTATTATCAACAACAATAAACATTTGTTCAGCCCTTACTATGTACCAGATACTAAGTAAGTACAGGATAGTAAGAAAAACAAAAATATAGTCTTTGTTCTTAAGGAGCTGATGATCTAATGGGGAAAGACATGCAAACAACTAAGTACATACAAAGTATATATATATACATATATATATATAGCTATATAGTGTAGATATTAATATTGATACAAACATGCAGCATTTACATGTATGTTTTGTATATAAATATATACACATGTGTATGGAGAGAGAAAAGGAGAGGGAGGATTTATTACAGAAGAAAGGTTCTGGGTGGTTGAGAAGGAGAACTCGAAAAGGTTTCTTGCAGCTTTGACTTGAGTTGAATTTTGAAGGAAACCAGGCAATCCAAGACATAGAGGGGAGGAGGGAGAATATCACAGACATGGGAAATAGTTACTGAAAAGACAAGGAGTAGGGAGATGGAGTGTCATGTGCAAGGAACAGAAAGAAGGCCAGTGTCCCTAGAGTGGTCAGAATAGAATAAAATATAAGAAAACTGGGTAAAAGGGATCAAGTTATGAAGGCTTTAAAAGCCAAAAAAGATTTTATATTTGTTTGGGGTACATGTTTCTCCTATGAAAAGCCTTCACAGATTCCTTTATTCAAAAGAGATTTCCTTTTTTGTTTAAATACCTTTGATTATACTTTGAATTCAGCCTTCTGATATACATCATCTTCTCTTCTATAATCTCCATGAGGGATCATTTTTATTCTATGCCAAATATAGAATTTTGTGCGTGTTTTATAACCAATAAATGTTTGCTAAATGAATCAGCAAATCAATTTCTTTCTGGTGGAAATTGCTCCTTCAGATAGGTAACATTAGCTCCTGAAGGCAGCAGAAAATATTACCTCTTTTTGGAAAATCATTATGGAAGTTGATCAATATCATATTGACCTTTCAGATTCCTTAAGCTGGGGAGGGAAGTAAGTAGGGATATTAAAAATCCCTTCCTGAAAAACTGGGGCATTAATGCAATGTTGGTGGAATTGTGAACAGATCCAAGCAGTCTGCATAGCAATTTGAAACTGTGTCCTAAAGGCTATAAAACTGTGCATACCCTTTGATCCAGCAATACTACTAGGTCTATATTCCAAAGATTTCAAAAAAGGGGGGAAAGGGCCTATTTGAACAAAAATATTTATAGCAGCTCTTTTTTGTGATGACTAAGAATTAGAAATTAAAGGGGTGCCCAGCAATTGAGGAATGGCTCAACAGCTATGGTATAGGATTATAATGGAATATCATTGTGTTAAGAAATGACAAGCAGGGTGATTTCAAAAAAAATCTGGAAAGATTCACATGAAGTCATGCATACTGAAATGAGCAGAAACAAGAAAATGTTGTACACAGTAATAGCAATATTGTTTGATGAAGAATTGTGAATGACTTAGCTATTTTCAACAGTATCATGATCCGAAATAATCCCAGAGGACTAATGATGAAACATACTATCCACTTCCAGAGAAAGAACTGGTATTGATTGAATATAGACTGAAGCATAATATTTTTCACTCTTTCATTTTTTTTTCTTTTATTTGAGTCTTCTTGTATGAAAGACTAATGTGGAAATGTTTCCCATAACTGTACATGTATAACATATCTGAGTGCTTACATTCTCAGAGAAGAGAGAAGGAAGAAGGGATAGAATTTGGAACTCAGAACTTTAAATAAAAATGTTTTTTAAAAATTGGGAAAAAAAGAAAAATGAAATCTTTGTATCAAACACAACTAGTCAAGAAAAACAAGTCCTCAAATTGGCCATGTACAAAAAAAATTAATCCCTTCCTAAAACTAAAGGCCTGGGCTATCTATGATAAGATACTTAGTAGATTATACTTTCTTTGGCAATATTGATGTATAACTCAAAGACACACCTTTCAAGGAGAAGATTCATCTTTGAATTACTAGGGCTAGGAAAATTACCATTAATCTTGTATCCCCCAAATTTTGGTATATTGTTTCATTGTTATCACTATTTGCAAGGAAATTATTGATTTTTTCTATAATTTGTTTTTTAAATTACACGTTTTTTAGGATTAAGTTATTAAATTTCTAATTAATTTTAAATTTTTCTTTCAAAAATCTTTTATCAATTTTTTTGTATTATGGGCTGGTAAAAGTTGCATTTAATATCTCTGTTTATTTGTTTGAGGAGGTATTATATTCTCAAACATGGTCAGTTTTTGTGAAAGTTCCATGTGCAATTGAGAAATAGGAATACTACTTAATATTCCCATTTAGTATTTCCAGAAATTTTCCATTTTATGGATGAGTTAATACCATTTCACAGTTATGATTATTAATTACCATTTTAGATTAGATATTATTCAGAATATTTAACTCATCTAAACTTTTATTTAGGTTCTTCATTTCTTTTTTCTTTCCTTTATTATCTAATAAATAAATCTTTATTTAAGACTAAGAGGGGTATTTTGAGGTCCTCCACAATTATCATTTTTCTATCTATTTAGCCTTATATTTAATTTTTCCTTTAAGAACTTAAATGCTGTGCCACTTAGTATGTACATATATGTGCACATATATATTTAGTATTAGCATTAATTCATTTCCTGTGATTTTTTAAGCAAATGTTTCACTATTTATCTGTTTTAATTAGTTTTACTTTTGTTGTTGCTTTGTCTCAGATTATGATTGATATCCCTGAATTTTTTTTACTTCAACTGAGACATACTAGATCCGCTGCCTCCCGGCTCCTTATTTTAATTCTGTGTCTTTCTGTTTTAAATATATTTCTTTTAATGAACATATTGTTGGATTCTGGTTTGTAATTCATTCTTTTATTCCCTTCCATTTTATGTATGAGTTCATACCATTCCACAGTTATGATTGTTAATTACCATTTCACAGTTATTATTGCTAATTGTATATTTCCTCCTATCCTATTCTCTTCTACTTTGCCTCTCTTTGTTTCTTGTATCCTCTTTAAGAGCTTGTTTTCTTCTGATTAAATTCCCTCCTTAATCTACCCTCCCTTTTTTTCCTACTCCTTGCTTCCTTTTCCCTTTTGGGTGAAATGTATTTCTATAATCAACTCTGCGTATGCAATATATAATCTTTCATTTGACTATTTTGGATGAGAATGAGGTTGAAGTGGCCCATCTTTCTTATGTGAGATAATTTCTCCCATTCTTATTCTCCTCTCATTACCCCAGTGTTTTTCTCTTTGATGACTTTTCTAATCTTATCTACTCTAATTTTCAGGTAGTTGTTTTCTGGAATAAGGTTTTGTGCCTCTTGTTCTAAGCTCTTCATTCTGTTTCTATATGTTTCTTCTGTACCTCTCATTTATTTTCCCATTTTTTCCTACTGGTTTCACTTCATTTTAAAAATTAGTTTAAAAAATCAGTTTAACTTTAAAAAAATCAAAAACAAATAAACAAAAAAATCTTTCATTATATTTTCCTGGGATTCTTATTGGACTTGTTTCCCTGTTGCATTTTTTTTCATAAGGTTGTAGATGTTTTCAATAATTCTCTTCTATATTTGTCTGGAGTTTTCCTGTCTTTATCATGGGATTCTCCCCATCCCCTTCCAACCTAGTTCCTGACTTTGGAGTTTATATTAGGACTGGGCTCTTCGCACTTCTAAAGAAATGACTGGGCTGAGCCTTTGTCCTCTCGGGTCCTTTTGCTGCTTTCTTAGGGTATTGAATATTATATTATTTCGGGATATTAATAACAATTCAAGGTGAGGACTTGTAAGCTTTCCAAAATGATATGATCCAGGGCAAAGTTTGTATACTGCTTATCTGGTAGGAGTTCTGCAAGTTTTTGACATAGATTTGGGTCTGACCCATACATCTTTCTTTGTTTCCCTTGGTGAAAGTTTAAATAAACTCTGCTTCTAAGACATTTGGGAAGTTTTCTTATGTGATTTATTATGATATGAAGGAAAGCAGAAAAATTATGTGTGGGGGAGGGAATCTTATAGACAATATCTCAAATAAATACTGCATATCTTAAATATATAAAGAACTTTGTTAAATATATAAAACTATGTGTCATTCCCCAAAAGATAAAGGATATGTTTCCTTTCAATGTTTCAATGAATATAAACAGTTTTCCAATGAAAATATCAAAACAATTTATAGTCATATGGAAAAATACAATAAATGTTCATTAAAATAATCTTGAAATATCACCTTAAATCTATCAGATTGGCTCAAATGATAGAAGAGGAAATCAACAAACATTGGAGGTGGTATGGAAAAATTGGGACACTAATTCATTATTGATTAAACTGTGAACTAATTCAGAGAGCAAGCTAGAGTTAGACCAAAAGTTATTAAGAGTTATTAAACTGTCTATAACCTTTGAACCAGCAGTGCCATTATTAGGTCTATTTCCCAAGATGATTAGCATAAAGAACCTATATGTTCTAAAATATTTATAACAACTCTCTTTGTGGTAACAAAGAACTAGAAATTGCAGAGATGCTTGTCAATTGGAGGAAGGTTAAACAAATTGTGGTATGTGATCATGATAGAATATTACTATCCTATAAGAAATGATGAGCTTATTAATTTTAGAAAAAAATATTAATATTTTCATGAAATAATGAAGAGCAAAATGAGCAGAACCAAGAGAACTTTGTAGAAACAGCAATATTATTTTAAAAACAACTTTGAGCAACTAAGTCATTTTGAAAATTATAAATTATAATTAATTCCAGAGAAAGAACTGATAAATAGAAGTATGTATAGTATAGTTATATAAGTGTATGTGACACACATAGTTGTGTCTAATGGTAGCTATCTCAAAGGAGGGGAAAAATATAAAAAGTATGCAGCAGAGAATTAAAGAAAATTTTGAAGGAAGTATAGAAAGCAAAGTAGCTTTGAAAACTATGTGTACTATTTATATAGTTGTTCAAAAAAAGGAAATAGAGTGAAATGTAAATTCATGGTTTCAGGAGCTAATCTTTTTATGTTGTGCTGGATAAATGGAAATTTTTTTTGTCTTTATGTATTTAAGTTCAAAATTAATTTTAATAAATATAAAAAAGAATAGATGATAACACCATGTTTATTGCTTGTGGGATCAAGGAAAGAACTGTTCCTGACCCTATCTCCTTTTCCCAGAGTTGATACTGTAGTACTAATGCTTCTTTCTCTTATGTGCATGTGGCCGGCATGGGGTACCTTTGTCATAATTGTAACAAAATGTAGCATTGCCTCTTTGGCTTTCTCCTTTATCAGAATACCTGGACTCCTTAGTCCATTTGGGACTGGTTTGTTCTTGGACACTTCTCAGTTTCTTTGATTTCCTTCAGTTGACTGCACATAAAGGCTTGTTCCCTTGTTTTATTACCATGCATAAGAAATATGTACTTGAAATAATTGAGTTAAGTCTTTGTCATGTTAGTTATCTCATAGATCATCATCCATATACTCTAACAAATTTATACAGTCTCTCAATTCATCCCAAGTTAATATTTGTTTCATTGTCTCTAGAGATTCCTTTAAATCTAATCAACCCTATAATACTGTGGGTATTTAGGTCTTTTTTTTATTAAAACTTTTTATTTGCAAAACATATGTATGGGTAATTCTACAACATTAACCCTTACAAAGCTTTCTGTTACAAAATTTTTCCCCCCTACTCCCCACCCCTCCCCTAGATGGCAGGATATTCACTACATGTTAATTATGTTAAAATACCTGACAAATCGAATATATGTATACATATTTCCACACATCATTTTTGTGCAAGGAAAATCGTATCTACAAGAAAGAAAAATCAGAGAAAGGAAACACAATGAAAGAAAACATCAATAGAGAGCATGAAAATGTTATGTTGTTTGTGGTCCACGTTTCATATGCCTCTCTCTGGGTGTATATGGCTTTCTTTACTGAACAATTGGAAGTAGTTTGAAACTACTCATTGTTGAAGAGAGCTATGTCCATCAGAATTGATCATCATATAGTCTTGTTGTTGCCATGTACATTGATCTCCTAGTTCTGCTCATTTCGCTCAGCATCAGTTCATGCAAGTCTCTCCAGACCTCTCTGAAATCATCCTGCTGGTCGTTTCTCACAAAATAATAATATTCCATAACATTCATATACCATGGGTATTTAGGTCTTTAGAGAGATTTACATCCTCCATAGATACTGTCTTTACTGTCACTTGTCTGAATAAGTTATTGTCGATGATAGAAATTGCAATGGGAGTTTCCTCTTTGTGCTGAATGTTTTTGCGAAACTCAATTAATGCCATTATATAGCCATTTTGACTAGGGCAACTGAACAAATTGAGTTAATATATATGCGTTCTAGGTTTGTAGTTTGTAAATCCAGAGTTCCATTTCCTTACACCCTGTAGGTATTCAAAAATAGGACCTGTAAGACTTACATCAAAGAATGTTTTTTCACTGACAGGGACCTTACAGTCCTGAAACATTTCTCCTCCATGTCCTGCCCAGCATACTGTAGAAAACTCTATACAGGGTTGGTGATCTTTTCTGAAAACATTACTATTTGGGGCTTAATTTTCTTGTTTGTTCAAGATATATCTATTTACTATTATTTATTCTATCTCTAATGAATCACAAAGTCATCAGTACATCTTGCTTGCTGTGTTGTACTCTGTTGTGATATAGAAATATATAGCCACATACAGAGACACACAGGTCACAATTGGATAAATGCTGATTAAGTAAACATTGAATACCCCATTTCTATGTTAAGTTCTTTACTCCTTACCATGAAATAGAATTTATTTGATTGTTTGAGGCAATCTTAATTAAGTGATTTGTCCAGGGACACACAGCTAGTAAATATCTGAAGCCACATTTGAACTCAGATCCTCCTGACTCCAAAGCTGGCAGCTCTATCCATTGTAACACCTAACTTCCACTCATGAAATAGAATTTAAAGAACAAAACTGAAGGGCTACACTTTGAAATCTTCAAACAAGGTTAAATTATGTGATTATAAAATAAGAAGCCTCAAGAATGAAGAATATTATTCAATCTATTCTGCTAATCTACCACTTTATTTCTTAGCTAGTACCAGATTGTTTTGATGATTACTACTTTGTAATATGGTTTGAAATTTGGTACTTCTAGGCTACCTTCTTTCAATGAAGAAACTTATCAAGCATGAATTTATTTTAAATGAATGTTGAGATTAGCAGCTGCATGTAAAAGTGTTTTTTGTATGTGTGGCTGAAGTTCCTTTATTTTATTGATTTTTTTTTCTGATAGCTCACTGTGCTGATAAATGTGTTCATGGCCGCTGTATTGCTCCAAACACCTGTCAATGTGAGCCTGGCTGGGGTGGAACCAACTGCTCTAGTGGTAAGTTTCCACCTGCTGTTTTCCATCTTGGACTGTTTTTCACTGTAATGACTTTCTTGTTTGGGAATTAGAAAAGCATTTTTTTTCTTTTTAAAACTGTTTTTCCTTGCACTCATTTTTTCCAAAGACAGCATAGGATTTCTTTCAAATAACTTCTTAAATCTTGTAGTTTATTCATCAGAATACTAATATTTTAATATAAAAGTCCATATATGTAATCTTTTTACTTCAGAGTTTATGCCAAACTGTGGTATCCTTTTTTTAAATTTAATTTTATTTGTATAACATACGTGTGGGTAATTCCTCAACATTAACCCTTACATAGCTTTCTGTTACAAAATTTTTCCCCCCAACTCCCCACCCCTCCCCTAAATGGCAGGATATCCACTACATGTTAATTATGTTAAAATACTTGACAAATCGAATATATGTATACATATTTCCAAACTTATCATTGTTGTGCAAGAAAAATCTTATCTACACAAACGATATATCAGATAAAGGAAACACAATGTAAGCAAACATCAATCAAGAGTATGAGAATGTTATGTTGTGGTCCACATTTCATATCCCTCTCTCTGGGTGTATATGGCTTTCTTCAGGGAACAATTGGAAGTGGTTTGAAACATTTCATTGTTGAAGGGAGCCATGTTGTGGTATTCTTTTTTGCCTCAGTAAGATAATTGAAGTGGCTTCTCCATTCTATTTTAAATCTCTTTTCATTGGTGTATCCTTTTTTAAAATAATATTTTTCCCAAAATTACATGTTAAAATGTTTTTAACATTAATTGTTTTTAAGTTTTGAGTTCCAAATTCTCTCCTTCTCCCACCCCTTCCTTGAGACAGTAAGCAATATGATGTAGGTTATACATATGCAATAATGTAAAATATTCCATATTAATAATTTTGTGGAAGAAAACTAAGGAGTGAAGGAAAGAATAAAAGGATGAACAAAAAAGAAAGAAAAAATAAGGAAGGAAGGAGGAAAGGAAAGAAGGAAGGAAAGAATATTGAAAAAAAAGAAAAGTGGTTTAGAGCAAATTGTGGACAGTCTGGATTGCCTTTACTTTCACAGAGGAATTTGAACTTTACTTGACAAAAACTAAAGCAAAAATTAATTGGTCCCAAAGAACCCATCATAAAAGTAGAAAGGAGAGAAGTAACTATGTAAAGAACATTCACTTAAAATGCTATCCAGAACAACTCTGAAATTGTTAAATGATTTTATTTCTTATCCCTTAGCATGTGATCGTGACCACTGGGGTCCTCACTGCAGCAGTCGATGCCAATGTAAAAATGGAGCTTTGTGCAATCCCATCACAGGAGCTTGTCACTGTGCATCAGGCTTCAAGGGTTGGCGCTGTGAAGATCATTGTGATCAGGGTACCTATGGGAATGACTGCCACCAGAAGTGCCAGTGTCAGAATGGAGCAACCTGTGATCATATAACTGGAGAATGTAGATGCCCTCCTGGATATACTGGAGCTTTGTAAGTGATGTGTTGGATGGATTCAGAGTACCATTATAAATATGGTGGATGCAGAATATCATTAAATAGATCTTTTAACTTACCTTAAGCATCTCTTCATCCTAAACTTCTGCATTTCCACTTTCAAATGACTGGTTATAGAATTGCTGGATGGCAATTTGAGATAAAGGGAAGAGTACTAGATTTGATATCAGAAGTCCTGCAGTCACATATCAGTTCTGTTATTTGTGTGTCTTTAACCAAGTCATTTTATCTTTATGATCATCTTCTGTAGAATAAAAGAAGCTAATTTTATAACCAATAAGTTTCAGAACAGATTCAAACTCATTTTCCTCCTTATTTCAAATCCAGTGCTTTTTCCATTAACACCACTTAGATATTTTATCTTCATTATACATATTCTATGTAAATATGGACTTTGTTCTGAATTCATCTTTGTCAAAGTAGAGGGGAAAATTTTCAATATTCTTTGGCAGCTTATTTGAGCAGGTTTTAGGATGCAGAAACTTTTCTATTCATTTTTGCTCTCTCTATTGTGTTAAATTTACTTTGATTCAATTTATTCTTCAAAATTTGTGGATAGAATGCTGGCCTGGCTTGAGGACAAAATGAGTTCAGATCTTGCTTCAACACATAGTTGACTTTCTATATAGTGGTTGTATGACTCTGGGTGAGGCATTTTATTCTGTGTCCTTGGCAACTCTCTAAGACTGCAGAATGGTTGCTTATCTGTCAGTAGAGAAAATTTCCTCAACAGAAGTTCCTTTCTTATTTGCAATCACAATACTCTGGCATGCCCTGCAAAACTGGAAAGATTTTAGGTGTTTGAACTGAGCCTATCATGTTTAAGACCCCCTCCCCCAGCCAAGTTCTAAAAGGTTCAGCTCCTGCAATTGTCTGTTACTAATGATTTTTTTTTTGGCTTTACCAATTCATGAGTTTTGAACTCTCATATCCTTGAAAAAATGTCCATTTGCTTTATCACTTGAAAACCTATGATTTCATTAGTGTGTAAATACTTGTGAAATTACCAATCTCTTGAGGTAAAATATTTTTTCCCATGTGGCATTTTGGAAGGAGCAAGCACACTGAAAATATATTAGGAAATTGTTAACGAATAATGATGACAGAATTTAACCCATCAGTAAACTAAATAAATATTTGTTTTTCTCTATACTTGATTTTCATAGAAAGGAGAAACAATTAGGTTGGAAACCTCAGTCATTATTTCCAGTTTGTAGCAGAGAATATTCTCATATGACAACATAGATTGGCAAAATGAAAATAGAATTAATGAAGAAAGAATAGAGAAAATAATATTCTTTTCTTTGTGAGAAGCCACAAAGATGAAATAATAGTTATAAAATAAAATGAATAAAGAAAATTTATTTCCCTGCCCTTCAAACTTTTAGGGTACTTTTCCCTTCTATCTTCTTTAACACCTCATTCTTGTATATTAGATTATACTTATTAATATATACACTGCATCTGCCATTAACAGTGTAAACTCTTCATTAGCAGGAACTATTTAATTTATGATTTTGCATTTCCACAGTCTAGTGCGGTGTCTTGCTCAGATTTTCTTTTCTGAAATTGTGATTTCAGCATAAGAAAGGAGCTTCTGTTGGGGAAATTCTGTCCACTAAAGCAGATAATCAACCATTCTGTAACTTATACTTAGAGAAGAAAAAACTGAGTAGCGATTAAAAATAATTGTCAGTGAAATGAAGGGCCCTTTCACAGAGAATGCTGAAAAAATTGCATTCCCAGTTGAAGTCAGAACAGGAAGAGGAAGCTGGTTTAAAATAAAGTGCAAGGGGTTAAATCCAGTTATAAAAGGGCTGTTAAGCATTGGGCAGTGGTCACCAATAGTAATTACCTGGAGCTTTTTACAATTAGAATAAATTCTTGTTTCTCAAGAAAGAGCTAGATTTGATCTTGCCTAAATGTGAGAGAATGGACTAGGTGGCAAGAGCAGGTCCTGCCAACTCATATTATTAATAAATTCATGTTATGACTGTGTTGATTCAGTAATAATAAATTATTGAATAACTTACCTAATTCAGTATTTTGAGAATATTTTTCAGCAATTCAGCAATATATCATAGAGCTTCAGCCTAAGACAGAATATGACACTGAAGTCGAGGGTTGAAGGTAATGTGGCTTTGCAAATAACAGTCTCATTTGTTGGACATTAATCCTTCAGCTGTGAGGATCTTTGCCCTCCTGGCAAGCATGGGTCACAATGTGAAGAGAGATGTCCCTGTCAAAATGGAGGAGTATGTCATCATGTCACTGGTGAATGCTCTTGCCCTAATGGTTGGATGGTAAGTTTTCCTTTTAGATTAAGTCAAAGATATATTCATCTTTTCATAATTTTTGTCAAGTCAATTTCTAGGTTCTCTTACTAAATAAAGATGTGAAAAACTGGAAACCTTATGAAGACAGCTTGAGAGAGTATATGACATAAATGATAGGGAGCCAGCCTTGGAGTTTCAAGTCCTTTTGCTGAGACATACTTTGATAGGCAAATAAACTTTCACTGTCCCAACAAAGCAATTTAAAATTATAATTTTCTTTCCCAAAGATACTGAGGGAATTATCTTTTATCTTTGAGGAAGACTAAAATGAAAATTCTTGAAAAAACTGAGTTTAACTCTCATTTTGCAAAGTGACATTATGAAAAGAATTCCTGAGGAGAGATTTTAGCTTTTATTCCTCAGGGAGCCCAATAGTGAGACTGTGATTCCATAAATGAGATGGCAATAATTATAATTGATGGTCAGTAGTAACTCCGTGATCTTTCTCACTGAAATATATTATTTAAAAATGTTTGTAGTATTGATTTTAATTGTATAATTTGTATATTGATATTTATTTAATTAGACTAGGGTGATTAAGAAAGACAAGAGAAAGAAAGATTATGGAAAAAGAGGTTTCTCCAGTTTATTTTATAACCTGGGATCAGAGCTCAGAGCTAATTGATTAATTAGTTTAAAAGGGCTATACATTTCTATTAATATTAAATATAATTAAGTTAAAAATTAAGTAATACTTTTGATATTAAATCGGAACACATACCAATTAATTCCTTTGAACCAAAAATAAGAATTAATTAAGAAAATGAACCAGGAGTAGTTAGAGAGGTGACCATTGCATCTAGACTAAATGTGGATAGTTATAATAATTTCTTAAAAGGTGGTGGCTTATCCAGAATCCTTTTTTCTTTTCCATAAGTATTTCTTCTCATTGCAAGGCTACAGTCCATAGCCTTATGTATGCAAAGTGTCTGGGAATACTCCTAATGACAGACACATGACATGAATTTGTTTATTTTGTTGTTTTATTTAATAAATATTAATTAAATATAACTGTTATTACTGTATAGTATGCATAATTATTAGTTTAGCATTATTGACTTGCTCATTTTTTGTTATAACTAGTTGATAAATGGAGTCAAACATTACTAATTAGTATTGTGAAGTAATGGATATGAAAATGTAAAGAGGTCTTTTGTTCTCAGGAGTAAATATTAAGAGTAAGAATTATAATATTATTTAAATTTTATTTAAATTTTAATTATTTAAAATTATTTATTTAAATATTATTTAAAAGAACTTGAAAGAGTTGGAGAAATGTAGAGTAATAACAGGATAAAAGTAGGAGAAACTGCTCATCAGTATTTGTTAGTTGCTATATTCACAAATTGCTGATACAGTAATAAGAGTGTATGGTATCTGAAAGTTGACTTCTAGACTGCACTCTGAATCAAGGAGTTGATTTTTTAACATGAATAGATTTTAGAAAATGAGGTTGCCAGTAGAAAAACCTAAAAGATAAGCTTGCAAAAAAGAGAAATACCTAATCCCTTTGTAGGTGTCAAATATAGAATTCCTCTAGCACAAATAAATTTATTGGCTTAAATTAAGAATTGTTTCAAGACAGAATGAATCCTTGTCCCCCTGAGGAAGAATCAGTAGTGATTTGGACTTGGTATAGTATAATATTACTAAACAACTAGCAGGCAAAATGTGTAATTTAATGAAAGATAGCAGAGAACTTGCTTTTGAATTTATGAGGTCTTATGTCAGCAAAAAATTATGTATTGAGGGGATCCAAAGCTAAAATGTAGCTAGGGAGCTAGCCTAATTAAATGGCAGTTGCTAGGTTCAACAATATCACCTGGAAATATGAAGAATTGTTATCCAATTTTGTGATGTATATAGATATCCTACTATTAAAATTAGTGGTGACACAATCTGAGAGAACAAACTTAGAATAGCTCAAGGAGAAGAGAAAAACACTGTGTCAAAGGCACATTTAGCAAAGGTGGTGTCAGAGAATAAATATTTGAAAATTTTTGAGCAATGAAATTAGAGTATAATTAGTAACTAAGTTTTAAGAAAAAAAACCTTAATTTTGAGTAATTTCAAAACATTTTCCTGGCTGATACAAAAAAGCTCATCAAGGGAGTTAAACTCATGATAAAAATCTGAAGACATAAGGCTGTAGCTATCATTTTAAAGTGGAAACACAGATAAAATTATTGTATTTATAAAAATGGAAGATAAGAGAATTGAGTTGAAAGTAATAATGCAAAACCCCCATAGCACAGTACGAGCAAAAAAGAATTTTCTTCTGTTGAGACTTTGTCCCTATTAGACAGACACATAATTAATCAAAGTACCAAAAAGAGGACTACAGATTTGTTCTGTCAAAAACTGAAATCTAAAGAATCAGCTTTGGGAAATGATGCTAATGCCAGAGATAAAGGTCATCTCAGATTCCCAAAAACACTAAATGTGATCTCATCATCAATTAAGTCACAACAGCTGGATAAAAGAATCTCATCAGGATATAGAGCAGCAGACTATTATCTATTTCAAATGTGAACTAAATGGTCACAAATATAAGTGAACTTGAAAAGAGAATTCTCAACTTAATTCAGAGGAAGCTGATGCCCCTAGAATCAGTATTGAAAAATAAATGATGTTGTGAAATCCACATATGTTTTGCCAAATCACTTTAGTATTCAGAGAATATTGGAATTTTAAACAAAAATTAGAGACTTGATAAGCAGAAAGAAAAAACTTGAATGAGAAATAAACTTGTGCAAAGACAAGTTTACAGAAATCAAGATGTTTATGTTGTAGCTATAAAGAAACAGCTATAGTAAAGACTGAACCAAGTCATTGTGTTGATACACTCAAAAGTAAATTGCTACATTGAAATAGCAGTTCAAAAATGTTGAAGTACAACTTATTCTCCAGTCAGCACAAATAGATGCTTATAAAAAGTACTGCTTTGAATAAAGTAGACAATGTATGGTGCTCCACAAAAATGTTGGGATTGTACATATATTAAGGATTCTTATTGCTTTGCATGTGAATATATATATCCATATATATATGTGTATATATACAATTTTACACAATCACAAATATAATAAACTATTCAAATGATTTCCCAGGTGTTCTTACCTAAAAGTTTTTATAATTTTGAGATGCTCCATGTATGATCCCAGTTGAAAGCAATAGAATAAGTCTAAAATATAAAAACTTTTTAAACTTAAAATTTTATGATATGCTTTCTCTTGTTTATAAATAGAAAAATAATTTCTTTTTACAGAGATCTAAATAGCATACTAACTGCCTTTTGCTATTAGCTCTGAATCAAAGGAGATATATTTCTCTCTGTCATCATCTAAAGAAACATTAATAAAATGTTTATGAAACCATCCTGTATTCAATAACATCTAATTCCAAACTGACCATAGTTTGCATTTTTAGAGAGAGGGAAAAGAAAATATCTAGTAGTCAAAAATTTAACAAAAATTTGTGTCATTTGGAATGTCCACCTTCTCCCAGTTGTTGTTATTTTCTTCTTCCTAAATCAGTGAAGAAACATTTATATATACTGACTATATGCCAGACACTGTGCTAAGCGCTATGAATATAAAAAGAGGCAAAAGGCAGTCCTTGTCCTTGAGGAATCTAATGGGGGAAACAAAATGCAAAAAATATATATACAGGATAAATAGAAAATGACAATACAGAATAAACTGAAAATAATCACTGACATAAGACCTCATAAATTCAAAAGCAGGTGCTCTGCTATTTTTCACTAAATTACACATTTTATCTGCTAATCATTTAGTAGTATTGTACTACACCAAGTCCAAACTACTACTGATTCTTCTTCAGGAGGGAATTCCTCAGAGGGAAGGCACTGGAATTAAGAGACTTTGGAAAGGTTTCCAGTAGAAGGTGAGATTTTAATTGGGACCTAAAGGAAGACAGAGAAGTCAGTAGTTGGAGCAGAGAAGGAGAGAATTTCAAGTGTAAAAACAGCCAAAGAGAATGCCCTGTTTATATGTTGTATTCTTTACTCAACTCCCACTTGCGACTGCCATCTAAATTGTCATTGCCTTGAAGGTGGAAACTATATTTATGTCTTTGTGTCATCAGCTCTTAGAATACATTTTGCACTATATAAGGCATTTAAATGTTGTTTTTGTGTCAACTGTGTGCAAGATATCCCTATGGATGTGCTTAAGCTTGCTTCTTATATACCTTTATTCAATTAACTTCAGCAAACATTTATTAATTGCTAACTATGCTAAATGTGCAACAAAAAAATATATCCAAAGAGAGGCAATATAGTATAATGAATAGATTGTTGAACTTAAAGAAAGACCTTGATTTTAATGCTGCCTCAGACATAGTAACTAGATGACCCTGAATAAATCTCTTTAACTTTTCTCAGTCTGTTTCCTCTTTTGTACAATGAAATGATTGGACTATTATATGATGTAATGTTCCAAACGTGTTTTTCTTTTTTAAATCATAAATTTTGGCATGCTTTTCTGATTTTTTTCTTTCTGCTGTATTTTGTTAGTTTCAAAAATTCTTAATCTTAAATTTTAGCTCATTAAAAGAACTCTAGCAAATGTAAGCATATTCATCTAATCCTTGGTTATTCTCCCTGCCATCCATTCTATTAGGCTGTGTTTCTAGAAGGCATTTGTTATTTCTACCTTTAGGATTCTAGAGGTAGTCTTAAGGAGGATGAGGCTATTCTAATGCTGGCATTCATTTTTTCCATTGATTATCAGCAAGTAATTTAAATTAGCTCTTAGGAAAAGAGTATTTACTAAAGTTATATAATAAGAAACATGTGATATAATATGAAACATTTTCCCTTCTTATCCCTGGGAAATACTTTCCCACAAATATTCACTAAGTCCAGAGAAAGAGCGGGCTAAAACTGAGAGTACAGTTTTAATGAGATACACATTTAGAGAATATTTGATTAGAGGATAAACTCATAACTCCTGGTTACTAAAAGTCCTTTCTTAAATCTCTGTAGCCCTCCTTTTCTGGTTCAAGTAGGGGTCACAAGTCTTGAGGCTATTTCCTCCCTCATCTGTGACTATGATTGTCTATGTTTGTCCTTGGTATGTCTCTTTCTGCCTGATGCTGGAATGCTTGCCTCCTGTTGTTCTTTTATGTCATTGAAAAGAGAAAAAGAAGAGAAGAAAAACTCTCTTCCCTCCTCCCTTACCAAGAACAATTGTTTCTCAGATACTTGGCTCAAACTGGAATCTTTAAATACAAAACTGAAATTTTTTACCACTGAGTTAATCTCTTTATCAATGAATTGACTACTATTTTCTGTTTAAACTCAATGGGAGTGCCATTTTTTCAGTCATTTAATTTGTTTTCTTTATTGATCTATTGAAAGAAATTTATATAATATTAACCAATCACAGGATATAAAACATTTTGCTTATTACACTTAAAATGTTATTCTGTTGATTTATTGGAATAGGAGAAGAACAATGGCATATGTTTTCTTGAAACTTGATAAAGTAATTTGACATTCAATTAAACTGGTGGATTTTACTTCTCTACATATTCAGGAAATATTGACAACTTACCACAAATCGATGATGCAGAAAAAGAATTGATCCTTTTAAAATATAAAATTAACTGTAGGTTTGTGATTATTGTTTTGATTAGTTCAGTTTTCAGCATTTCTCTAGATTATCTTCTCATTGACTTTCAATAAGTATAAACTGAGCTTCAGGCTTCCAAATGAAAAAAAAAAGACGTAATCTGATCTTTTTAAGAGGAATAATCAACTTAGTACAAGTTCCCATTAATAAAATTTCCTTTTACCTGCTTCCCCTCACTTCATTCTCATCTTTCCTTTTTCCTCTCCTTCGCTGGCTGCAGTTCCATCTTATTTTCAGATTCTGTTTCAATGCAGGGCACAGTGTGTGGTCAGCCTTGCCCTGAAGGTCGCTTTGGAAAGAATTGTTCCCAGGAATGCCAATGCCATAATGGAGGGACCTGTGACTCAGCCACAGGTCAATGTCACTGCAGTCCAGGCTATACTGGAGAACGGTAAGAGAAAGGCACTTTTATCTACTTAGCATTTGACAATAGAACTAAAAGGAAGTATAGTATAGACTGCTGGACTTAAAAGTCAGAAGACCTAAATTTAAATCCTAACTCTGTGGGACATGAAGAGGTCATTTAATCTCTTAAAGACCTCTCAGCTTCCTCATCTCTAAAAGGGGAAAGACAGGGAAAGGATACTTGTATTGATTACCTCATAGAGGTGATTTGATGAATGAACTTTTTAAACTTTTTAAAATGCTACATAAATACTCAATACACATACTATACCATTTATACTGAAATGCACATACATTGTATAGGGTTTTAATAATTTAAGCTAAACCAGACCTTCATTTTTTTCTTGTAGTTTGTAATCTTGAATTATAGATAACATGGACATAATAGATATATGAAATAACAAAACCTAATTAAACTTTAGGGAGAGAAACTTGTATAAGTCTCTCTATTTGAAAGTTGGGGGAAAGGAAATAAAACTTTTCAGTTTTTATTTAGATGTTGAGTATAAAAGGGGAGAGAATGTTATTGAATGAAGAGGATAGTGCTTTTCTCCTGCTTAAATATCCTGAGTACTTTGCTCATTCTTTTGCACCCTTCATTTCCAAACCCATATATTATCATATTTTTCTGTGAACATATAGCCACCTCACCCTGTAATATGTAAACTTTTTGAGAGCAAGGATTAGATAACTCTTCCACTTCCTACACTCTGTAATTCCAGTTCATTTTTACCCCTTTTTTCTAAGTATCTACTATAGAGTTCAAACATTGTGGGATTAATGAATGTATGTTAGATTACGTTGCTTTGATGTGAAGTGAATTAGAGAACGAAATGATGCATTCTTTAGTTGTTGCTGAAGTGGTAGGAATTGCTGAGGCAATTGGAGTCAAGTGACTTGCCCAAGGTCACACAGCTAGGAAGTGTTAAATGTCTGAGACCAGATTTGAATTCAGGTCCTCCTGACTTCAGGACTGGCGCTCTATGCACTACACCAACTAGCTGCCCCAGGAGTTGCTTTTTTAGTGAACCAGTAATATTATTG
>JAJPUD010000005.1:553060-650480 GCA_023553655.1 Myrmecobius fasciatus
AGTAAGTATCAGCACACCACATGCATTTTCCAGCCATGCATTCCCAGAATATGAGGAAAACTCTTCCAACCAAAGAAAAGAGAGAAAAAAAAAATTTCATAAAAAGCAAATCAAAATGGAGCAGGACTAGAAATGCCAAAATGAAATGCCTTCCTTTTTGAGAAAAAATTGGAAGGAATTGATGGGAGGGCATTTAATGACATCCAGATGAATCAGAATGAAAACAGGGAATGGTTTTTCAGCTTTCCATAGAATTTTTCTGAGGAAGCTACTCAGGTAATCTCCTAAGGCCAATTAACATTAATGTGAAATTGAAATGTCCTGACAAACATTGATTGCTTAATATAGTAGTTTGTTATTAATATTTACTTTTATTTACTGTTTCAAACATGCTTTATATATACTATCTCTTTTGATCCTTAATGTAATTATATGAGGTATGTACTGCAGTATTATCTGTTTTTGTTTTTTTTTGTAAATAACAAAATAGCTTCAGAGAGTTTATAATTTGCCCGAGGTTATTATTAACAATTAGGTAGCAGAGCTGAGAAACCAAGGTCATCTGGCTTCCAGGTTCAGTGTTCTTTCTACTAGCATGTGAAACCTACATTTGGTAGAATGAAATTTGTTATCTTGCACATGGTAGGTACACAATAAAATTGGTGAATGAGCAAGGGAGTCCCTGATTGGGAAGTCAAGAAATTCAACAGGGCCTATTTTCTGAGCTACTATTTGAAATTAAAATGTAGCAACAAATTAGGAAACTTTATGTTATTTCTAAGTAGGTTCTTAAAAGAATTGAAAGGATAAAACTGGCAGAAGAGTTTAATATAGAGTTTCTGTATAAGCTGCAAATAAACTGGTGAAAAGTTATGGGGGAAAGAACAGGTGCTAATAGAGATATAAGTTACAAAAATACAGTAATTATCACTAGAGAAAATGCTCATTTTATAAATAAGGTATAAGACTCTTATTTTTACCAAAAAATTTTATATCTACAAAAGATCTTTAATTCCAGATATTTGAAATGATGTACAGTATACAACTATTTCTTAAAATGTAAATTCATTAATACACATACTTAAGCCACCAGGATTTGAAAAATTTTTCCCCAGTGAGAAACTATGCTGAATTAGTTCAAATTTACATTGCAACATGTGAAAGATTTGAATCTTCACAAAGTAAATTCAAATTTGCCATTTCTGTCTTAAAAATGCATATTTATTATAAAAATAATATCAAAATAGTTTCAAATGTCACCAATTGCCATCCTCAGTGAACAGTACTTTTCACTTGCTTTTACCTTGCTACCTGATGGATCCTACTCAAATTTATTCCTATTCAATGAAAGAATGAAGTATCAGTTTATTTCTTTCTTTTTTTTTTTTTTATTTTTTTTTTTTTGCTGAGGCAATGAGGTTAAGTGACTTGCCCAGGGTCACACAGCTAGGGAATGTTAAGTGTCTGAGATCAGATTTGAACTCAGGTCCTCCTGACTTCAAGGCTGGTGCTCTATCCACTGTGCCACCTAGCTGCCCCTATTTCTTTTTTTTTAAGTAGCTTTTTATTTTCAAAATATATGCAAAGATATTTTAAAACATTCACTCTTGCAAAACCTTGTATTCCAAATTTCTTCTCCCTCCTTTCTCCCCACCTCCTCCCCTAGTCAGCAAATAATCCAATATATGTTAAACATGTGCAATTCTTATATATATGTGTGTGTGTGTGTGTGTATGTGTGTGTGTGTGCATATATATATATATATATATATTTCCACAATTATCATGCTGTACAAGAAAAAATCAGATCAAAAAGGAAAAAAAATGAGAAAGAAAACAAAAAGCAAGCAAACAAAAAAGGTGAAAATACTATGTTGTGATTCACATTCAGTCCCCATAGTCCTCTCTCTGGATGCAGATGGCTTTCTTCATCACAAGTCCAGGTCCTTCAGAATTGATCATCACGTAATGTTGTTTCTGTGTGCAGTGTTCTCTTGATTCTACTCACTTAACTCAGCATCAATTTATATAAGTCTCTCCAGGCCTCTCTAAAATCATCTTGCTGATCATTCTTACATAACAATAATATTCCATAACATTCATATACCATAATTTATTCAGTCATTCCCCAACTGATGGGCATCCACTCAGTTTCCAGTTTCTTGCCACTACAAAAAGGGCTGCTACAAACATTTTTGTATGTGTAGGTCCTTTTCCCTTTTTTATGATCTCTTTGGAATAAAGACACTGCTGGATCAAAAGATATGCAGTTTGATACCCCTTTGGGCATAGTTCCAAATTGTTCTCCAGAATGGTTGGATCAGTTCACAATTCCACCAAACACGTATTAGTGTCCCAGTTTTTCCCACATCCCCTCCAACATTTATCATTATCTTTTCCTGTTGTCTTAGCCAATCTGTAGTGGCAGTACCAATATATTTCATGTAGTTAGCTTTAAGAAATCTTATGTGAGTTGAAGCATACAAAGGATATAGGCAAATTTAAAGAATGGATTTTGGAACATGATAATTTTAAAAGAAACTATTCAGCTTTCCTGTGAGAATGTACTTCTTTTCTTTTATAAAGTATAAATTATGATTTTGTGATTTTCATAAAATTATTAAAATGGTACCTGCTGCCTTGTGTACCCAAATTAGTTATGGATTAGCAATTTCCATTTTTCTTATAGGGAAATAGCTAATTCATACCATCACCTATATATAAATCTTCTAAGTTGACTTAATGAATGTTTTGCTCTATGTTTAAAATAAAATCAAACATGTCCTTTATTACAAATTAATACATTTTTAGAACTTAACATTTTAAATAAGGGATGCTTATCCTTAATTTGTCAAAGCTTTAATGAGTTGATCCAAAAAGAGCTGAATAAGCTCTTTTGAAAGAGAAATCTGGAATTTCCTGCAATTGTAATATCTTTAAAGCTAATGCTGAAAAATGATAGCACAGCTTTACAATCTGTCTGCTTATAATTTCATGCCTTTAAATATTGGGAAGTAAAGAATATTAAAACTATAGAATTTTCTTTGATGAATGGAGTTGAAAAGAAGTAAAAAAATGGCAAAATTTTAACCTGTTTCTATCCTTTAGGATTACTAGCTTAAAAATGCTAAATAAATGCTATCAAATTGTAGGGAATTGCTTTGTATGGTTTTCATATCCCGGCAGAGACCTCATTTTCTTTAGGAAACTTGTAACCACTGGTTTTGATCCAGTTTTTGCTTCCTAATCTTTTGGTTAATGGACCATTAGTTTGTATTATCAATGGGAAAAATCTTTCATAAATCAGTTTTTCTCATTTTAGGGAATTAAGAAGTCTTTATAAATTAATATCCTTCCCTCACCCCCACTCTCAACATGTCATGTACAGAAGAAAATGAACAATCCTTATGTCTCTAGGAAAATAAATATACAAATTGACCACAGTGAAAGATTTAAAGATCTAAATCTTTTATATTTCAAATAAATAGGAGAAATGGAAGCAGAAGCAAAATGAGTCAGGTTACACATATTATGTAAGTAGTGAATGAACTATTCTCCCTCTTTAGGTTTTGTGAAATATTTATTATATCAACTTGGATTGGACTTCTTGCCCTCATTTTCATCAGTTATCAAATATATGTATATCATTGATCAATAGAATTGGAATAAAGTACAATAGTCCATTTTACTAGAACAGATTTTTAAAATTAGCTCACCCACAGTTGTTCTGTTATTAATAATATCTAATCATTAAATATACTCAGAATTATAGAAAATGTCTTGCCCCCCCCACTTATCTAATATTCTTTTAGCAGACTTGATTCCTTTATTAGTTTCTATTATTATCTTATTACTAGTTGCCTAAAAAGAAATTTTTAAAAAATTAAATTCTGGCCCACATCTGCAATTTGGAATTTAGTTTTAATTCAATCTCAAAAAATGCTTACTCTAGTTACAATTTGTGCCTTATTTGTCCTGGAGACTTTATTGAGAAGCATCTTGTTTTCTTTCACTCATTCTTGGGAAGAAAGTACTTTTTCTGTTGCAGACAAATATAGTCTTCTCATCAAGCCAAGAAACAAACAGGGCAGTGATGAGACATATTGGTATTTTACATGGAGAGATGATTATAGTTTCTTCTCCAGCATGTTCCTGCTATCTTTGCCAGTTCTGCCTTACCCTTCCATGGCTTATCAGCAACAGTTTTCTACCTTATTTGAGTATATCCTTCTATTGTGACAGATCTGCAATACTATTTTTAATTACAAAGAACAATTTATATTATATCATAGGATATCAGATATAGATACATATAAACATATATTATATGTATATATAATATATATACATGTGTATGTATATATATATATCATAGGAGATCAGATATATTAAATTTGCCTGCTGTTTTTTTCTTGTGCCTCTTGGCTGTCCTTTTCTCATAGACAAACAATATCCTTATTTGCCAGATGTTATGTTTTTGAAAGTTCCAAATGTTACTGCCACTGACAAAATTTATATTGCAAGTTGACCCTAAAGTGTCAACAGAGAGTATTAGCAGAAAGCCTACAGTTCTTAAGAGAACTAGTTGTTCCTGAAACTTATTATTCAGAGTCAAAATATAAAACTCTCTAAAGGAAGAGGAATAATTAGGGTTACATTTCATTTCTGAAAGGAAGAATATATTCATCATGGCCTAATTTGAAGATCAAACACAGGAATGGGCTCCACTGGCAATGGGAAATTAAATTAGAATGTTTTTGGTGTTTTAGATTCCATATTGGGCAAGTGGAGCTAATTCTTATCAGGTTTCTTTTCCCTTCTCTGGGGACCTAGAGGATACAGTTGAGTGTGTGACTCCTGATATCATTATGAGTATCCCATTATTCTCCGGGGGCTACAAGAATGCTTTATCTTATGTTGTGTTTTTTGTTCCCTTTCCTCTCTCTTAACAATTTATTTTTATTGTAATCAAAATATAAAAATAGAATAAATAATACTTTTCACATAATTAGAAAAATTCTAATTTAAAAAAATTTCTCTCCCTCCCTCCCCCTCTTCTCTTTGTCTCTCTCTCTCTCTGTCTCTGTCTCTCTCTGTCTCTCTCTCTCTCTCTTTCTCTCTCTCTCTCTCTCTCTCTCTCTCTGTCTTTCACTCCCTCCTCTCTCTCTCTGTCTCTCTGTATCTGTCTTTCTATCTGTCTGTCTCTCTCTGTTTCTCCTGCCCAATAGGTGCCAGGATGAGTGCCCAGTTGGGACCTTTGGAATGCAGTGTGCTGAGATTTGCCAGTGCATGAATGGTGGGAAGTGTTACCATATCAGTGGGGCCTGCCTCTGTGAACCTGGCTATACTGGAGAACACTGTGAGGAAAGGCTATGTAACGAAGGGGTCTATGGCATCAAATGTGACAGAAAATGTCCCTGTCATTTGAAGACTACCCACAGGTAAATTTGGCCTTTGGCACGATTCTTCTTTTAGAAAGTTTTGGTCTCTGCTTTTCATTATTCTATTGGGGACGTCATAGGGATTTCCCCTTCTTCACAGAGATTTCTCATAGTGGACTATGGACAATAGGATAAGTAGTAGGCACTAAGTAATTTTTTTGCTTCAATTCCTTACCAATAAAGCTAAAAAAAAATCAAAATCATTGAAATGCTCAAAGCTGTTAAATGGTACCTTGATGGATAATAAAGTATTATCTTTTAGTAGGTATGGGAGGAACTGAATATATTAACCAGTTTAAAAAACGTATTAGAGAATAGTTATGAGAAAATACCTTGAGATTTATAGATGAAATGAGGAATAAGGGCAAATCTAAGTTAATGTATAAAAATGTCACCAAATGACTTGTTGAAAAATATTTTACTTCAAAGTATATCTGTTGAAAACACAACCCCAGTATTCTCTCATTGGCTAAAAGAAGAAGTAGAATATTTGGAAATTTGTGAAAGTACCTCAGATATCTTCCTAATACCCTTAAAAATATGTGTAACATGGATGTAGCAGAAAGAGCAAGAGAAAGAGAGAAAACTCTGTGGGGTGGGGGAGGAAAGGGGTCCAACAGATATAGTTGTGTGAAATCTAGCTTTTCATATCTAATAGGATATTGTGATAGGAACCATGTGAAGTAATGACTAGGATAACGGAGATAGAAATGCACCAAGGCAATTTCCTCTCTTCTCTTTTCATCCTAAGCTTTTGACTAATTAATGATAGTCTAGGTACTATGTATTTTAAGTGAGGAGCACAGGAGTGTACTACTCAGACATTTCAGAAGGGCACACCTAACTTCATCAAATATCCCAATACTTGTTTAGGGGAGGAAGTCTATAATTTTTATCAAGTTTCTAATCTCTCTCTCTGCTTATCATCTTGGGCTGGCTAAGGAATATTATGGCAAAAATTCCACTGGGTTAGGAATTTCCTGGGGAAGAAATTATTGCTTTGCTGCTTACTCACTCCATACTTGACTCTATGCTGATTGAGTTTATTGAATTATCCAGATTGCATTTGCTTCTAAATTCTATCAGCCAAATAACAACATATCTCAAATTTATTATATTGATTTATTTTATCTATCTGTAAGATAGACCACTAGCAATATGGGAAAGACTGAAAGCAGAGGGGAAAGGGAAACATGAAATGATGACTACCACAATTCATCAAGAATCATTGCAGCTACTGCAATATGCTTCTGACTATAAGAACATGGGAAGATCCCAAGATTCAGAACCTGTCTATTGTTCTCATAAAGAGGAAAAAAGATTTCAGATAGTTTGCTTAGCTACCAGTTGTAAGGAGGTTACCAAAGCTTGCCAAAGGTGGTTGCAGTGAGGCTCTAAAAAGTAGATGTCATAGTCTTTGTAGAGTAGGGAACAGGGAAGAGAGGCTTAACTATATATAGAATTCATGTCAAAAAAAGCTGACCCAACTCACACTCTTGAACTAAGATCCTTGCTAATAGTCCCAGAAGCCATTCTCCCACCCATGTTTATGTTCTCAGTGACCAATAGAATCCTAGGAAATGATATCTACTATTACTCTAACACAAGGCCAAATTCCTAGACAGGATTAGCTTCTTCTCTTGAGTCTAGAAATATTGTTATCTTCTAAAAAAAGTCAGCCAGAATATTCTTGAACCAATAAGATAGATAGATAAGATGGATTGACATAGGTACATGTATGTATAAAAATGCATAATAAATATACATGTTAATCAGTAATTTATTAAGCCCTGATATATGGCAGACACGGTGCTAAGTACTGGGATTACAAAAAGATGTAAAAAATAATCCCTCCCCTAAAGAATTTTATAATCTAATGGGGGAGACAAATTGCAAACAAATATATACAAAGCAAGCCATATACAGGATAAATAGGAAATAACAAAAGGAAGACACTAGAATTAATAAGCATTAGGAAAACTTCTAGAAAGAGAAGACAACTTAGTTGGGATTTAAGGAAGCTTCAAAGGTCAGTAGTTGGAGCTGAGGAGACAGGCCATTCCAGGCATGAGGGACAGTTAGAGAAAATCCCCAGAGTCAAGAGATTGGATTTCTTGTTCATGAAATAGCAAGGAAACTAGTGCCAATGGATTAAAAAGTATGTGTCAGGGAGTAAGAAAAGTAGTATAATTGCATTTTTTTTATTTCCAGGAATGACTCCCTCTTTGACTGACTCCAAAACTGAGTCTTTGCTTTTAAGATCTTCAGGGGTATGATCCTAGCCTAGGATTCTGTTGGGTTTGACTGAGAAGGAATTTCTTTACATATTTAAGTATAAACTTTTCTACTCTCTTTACACCTCTTTTACCAATAAGATTGTATGTAAAATTAATATGAGGCCCTGAGTTGGTATTTGAGGGTTTCTTCTAGGCATGTGGTATGTGAATTTTAGTATTCAGATACTGTGATCACAATTCTTCATTCAAAAAAAGTATTAGATACCTGCTTAGTATAGAGACTTGGATTAGGCCAAAAAAAAAAAGATGTGAAATTTAGGTGATTTATGATCCCTTCCCAGATGGAGTTTACAATGTAACATTTATTTTGGTTTCTTAGAGGCCTTTTGAATTCACCTTTTGTTACTGTTCTGCATAGATGGGGATATTATATGACTTCTAGATAAACGAATTGTTACTATACTCCATTTCTCTTAAATTCTTAGATTTGATTCTGGAAGTAATCTGGAGTTCATCTAGTCTAACTTTTTTATTTTACAAAAAAGGAAGTGGCTCATCCAAGATCATGCACCAAATGTCCAGTAGAATTTGGACTAAAAGTCCATCCTTCCAAATTCCAATTTTTCTCTATTATTCCATGATTACAATCAATTATTTCATACTAATGGAGCTTGTGGCTCTGTTGAAAAATAAGTTAAAAAAAGTGAAACGCAGTGATACTATTTCAAAAGGAACATTTATTTCTATAATACAGGAACTTTACAAAGGAATACTGACTTCCAAAGATGTAATTACAGATACACAAACTTACTTCCCTTGAGTGTGAGAAGCATAATCCCCCATCCCCTTACCCCTTAATCCCTGGGGAAGGAAAAGTGGACAGATTTATAATTTAGCTTGATTCCCTAGAGCACAAACCCAGTTCCAAATACAAACCTCCCTCAGGCATGCTAGGCACCCATACTAGCCTGGCTAGCTGCTGTATTATCCTGCCTGCAATCCCAGCTTCAAGGTCATTAGGACTGAAGCTCTTCTGGTACTGGAAACTGAGGGCAGACAACACACACGCACAGAACAAAATGACCACCACATAAATTTTCTCAGAGTCAGGGGTAAAAGAGGTAACCAAAGGAAGACAAGTTCCTCCCCTCTCACCTGTCCAGTTTATAGCTTCCATGCCAGACACACCAGCTAAGAAACACTAAAAAGGGCAATTAAAATATAATTGAGAAGAAGCAACTGCTTAATCTTGCCACTCTTAAAGATATAGACAGTTAATCAAAGCCTATCCCACCCATGTGGTAGGAGACAAAGTAGTCTACATGGTAGACAAATGATATACATAAATATAAGATGACAAAATCTCTAACCTCATCAAAGCAGTATCCTGTTTTTAGAAACTCATTGGTTTCAGCATTTTTGTTCTTCTTCCTGGTTTTGGTTTTGGCTTTGGTTTTTTTTTCCTTCTAGGGTCATTATTTCAGTAATTTTGGTTTTCCTTGATATACTTCAGTACATATTTTGTCAAAGTAAAAAATGTATTAATTTTAAATTTCATTCAATATATTCTTCTGAAAAAATTGTGCAATAGATATGTTCTTATCTATATTAGAAAGCTCTACTTATATATATTTTGTGGTCTCTTTTATAAGCCTTCTTCTAAATCATACTGCCAGTATTCTTAGCATGGTGCCCTCTATTAATATGTGATGAATACACACAAGAAAAATATTTTCTGCAGAGTGCTCAGATATGTACCGGACAGATGGTTTATGAAGAGCAAAAGTGTCAGAGTTGTAGGAACTAGTATGCTAAACACCCTCCACAAAACTCCTCGAAACAGATGTTAAAAAAAAAGACCAAATCTTATAGAAAATGCAAAAGAAGTCATAGTGAGTCATTATTTCTCCAACCCAGCTCCACACAGGGAGAGAAACAGAGGACTATAAACACTAGAAATGGGATCCATCCGGGAATGTACCACATGCTATCACTAAAGTGCCCAGGGAAAGGCTATTTATTTGAGGAAAAGAAGCTCCCAGATCTACTTCAGGGTTCTATTAGACTTATACATGGTCCCTGTTATAAGGCTGTTTTTCTCACTATCCAGTTGCAGATCATAGACCCAACTAGTAACAATAGTAGTAGCATGGCTCAGATCGAAGGCACAGATAAGGGTCTCATTTCCACACCTCACCCAATCTAGAGAGGAATAGCAAAGGAAAGTCTACAATTCTGCCACTCTGAAACAAAAGAGCTTTCTTAATGATTTATAGGGACTGATCTACTTTGTTTTAAAATTTTATTTATTTATAATTTCCCCCATTACATTTAAGACATTTTTACATTTGTTTTTTTTAAACTTATGAGTTCCAGATTCTCTCCTTTATTCCCCCTCCCAGCCCCCATTAAGAAACCACATGTGAAGTTATGCAAAACATTTCCATAAAAGTCATGTTGTGAAAGAAAACATAGATTTCCCACCCTAACAAAAAAAGCCCTCAAAAGAGAGAGAGAGAGAGAGAGAGAGAGAGAGAGAGAGAGAGAGAGAGAGAGAGAGAGAATCCATATTCAATCTGTATCTAGACAGTTTCTTCTCTGGGTATGGATAGGATTTTTCATCATAAATCCTTCAGAGTAGTCATGGGTCATTGTACTGCTGAGAATAGCAAAGCAATTTATAGCTGGTCATCCTAGAACATTGCCTCAGTACATTCCATTTTGCTTGAATTCATGGAAGATTTTTCAGGTTGTTTTCTGAGAGCATCCTGCTCATTATTTCCCATAGAACAATAATATTCTATAATAATCACATACCACATGAGCATTCCCTCAATTTCCATTTTTTTGCCCTGAGAAAAGGGCTGCTACAAATATTTTTGTGCATATAGGTCCTTTTCCTTTTTAAAAAAATCTCTTTTGGTATTCATGCCTAGTAGTGGAATTTGTAAGGTCAAAGAGAATGCATGAATTTATAACTCTCTGGGCTTAGATCATATTTTTTGGTCATTTATTGATTGGGGCATGGCTCTTATTTTTTTATAAATTTGATTCAGTTCCCTCTATGTTTGAGAAATGAGGTCTTATCAGAGAAACTTGCTTCAAAATTCTTGTTTACAATTACTACTGCAAACTATATTTCCCACCATTTACTCTATTCTCTCTCTCCTTTCTTCCTGACCATTCTCAAAAGTGTTTTGCTACTGACTACTCCCTCCTCCAACATGCCCTCTCTTTTTTTATCTTCTCCCCTTCCTCTATCTCATTCTGCTCCTGTTTTTCTGCAGGGTAGGATAGATTACTATACCTATATTGAGTGTGTATGTTATTTTTCTTTGAGCCAATTCTGATGAGAGTAAGGTTCATTCACTCCCCTTCTCTTCCCCCTCTTTCCCTCCATTGCAAAAGCTTTTTTTGCCTCTTTTTTATGGCAGATAATTTACACCATTCCACTTCTCCCTTTACCTTTCTCCCAGTACATTTCTCTCACCCCTTAATTTTGTCATTAAAAAAAATATTATCCCTTCATATTCAGCTCAAACCTGTGCCTTCTATTTCTATGTACTCTTTCAAACTGCTATAGTAATGAGACAGTTCTAATGAGTTACAAATATTATCTTCCTATATAGGAATATAAACCTTATTAAGTGCCTTATGATATCACTTTCCTGACTGCCTCCTTATGTTTCCCTTGAGTCCTCTATTTAGAAATCAGATTTTCCATTCAGCTCTTGTCTTTTCATCATGAATGTTTGAAAATCCTCTATATCATTGAATATCCATCTCTTACTCTGAAGGATCATATTCAGTTTTGTTTGGCAGGTGATTCTTGGTTGTAATCCTAGCTCTACTGCCCTCTGAAATACCATATTCCAATCTCCTTGGTACTTTAATGTAGAAGCTGCTAAATCTTGTATAATCCTGACTGTGGCTTCACTGTACTTGAATTATTTTTTCTGAATACTTGCAATATTTTTTCTCCTAGAACTCATTGAGTTCTAGAATTTGATTACACTATTTCTAGGGGTTTTCATTTTGGGACCTCCTTCAGGAGGTGATTGGTGGATTCTTTCAATTTCTATTTTATTCTCTGATTATAGAATATCAATTTAGTTTTTCTTGATAATTTCTTGAATGATGATGTGTAGGCTCTTTTTTTTATCATGACTTACAGATAGCCCAATAATTTTTAAATTATCTCTCCTGGATCTATTCTGCAGGACAATTGTTTTTCCAATGAAATATTTCACATTTTTTTCTTTTTTTCTTTATTGTATTCTGATTTGTATAAAGTCATTAGTGCCCATTTGTTCACTTCTAATCTTTAAGAAATTATTTTACTCAGAGAGCTTTTGTAACTTCTTTCCCATTTGACCAGTTTTGCTTTTTTAAGATATTCTTCTCCTTATTAGCCTTTTGTATTGTTTTCAATTCTTTACTTATTTTTTCCTCTATCTCTCTTTACTTGATTTTCAAAATCCCTTTTGAACTCTTTCATAGCCCGAGATTATTTTTCTGGGAGGCTTTGGATGTAGGAGCTTTGACTTTGTTATCTTTTTCTAAGTGTGTGTTTTGATCTTCTTTGTCATCATAGTAATTTTCTATAGTCAGAACCTTTTTTTGTTATTTGTTCATTTTTCTATTCTATTACTTAGCTTTTAATCTTTGCTAACGTAGGGCTGTTTCCAGAGTGAAGGGTACATTATCCCCACCTTCAATAGTTTTGTGCAGCTGTTTTCAGAGATTCTTATAAGGACCTGACCACAAGCGATCTTTTTTTGCCCCGAATCCCTACCCCACTGTAGTTGTAAGATCTAGTGTTCTAAAACAACAGAATCTGCTTTGCTGATGCTAGAGCTGGAGTTGGGGACAAGGCCCCATGTGCTGGGATTGTAACAATCTACTTTTGCCCAGACCCAATTCAGGAACTTTCTGGTTGAACCTCAGGTGGGGTGACTTTGCCATGGATCAGATCACTCTGAGAGCATTAAAAGTTTGCAAGTACCCAATCTGTCCCTGAGATCCTGGAAGAACACAACACTCATCTCACAAGAAAGTATCAATAGGACATCCCAGACCTCTTCCAAAGTGCCATAGAGCCCATTCATAACATCAAGTCGAAAGTTAGGAAGTAGGATGGCAGAATTAACAAATAAACAAAATCCACTATGAAGATCTATTATAGGGGCAGCTAGGTGGCATAGTGGATAGAGCACCAGCCCTGAAGTCAGGAGGACCTGAGTTCAAATCTGCTCTCAGATACTTAACATTCCCTAGCTGTATGACTCTGGGCAAGTCACTTAACCCCAGTTGCCTCAGCAAAAAGAAAAAAAAGAGATCTATTATGCAGGAAGGCTCAGCAAACCCAGAAAAAAAGAATGACTCTAAAACATCCATAAGCAAAGTCTCAGAGAAAAATACAGTTTAGGCAGAAATTCAACTGATTTCTGGAAAAGATAAATCAAAAGATTAAAAAAGAGTTAATTCTTTTAAATAAATGGAATGAGCAAGCTTGAGGAAAAAATGGAAAGAAAATGAGAGACATGGAAGAAAAAATGGAAAGGGAATTAATAGTTTGGCATAAGACTACAAAATCTTTCTCAGGCAACAAAATCTTTGAATATTAAAGTCATTTGAAGCCAATTAATCTATTAGGCAATAAAAAATATTAAAATAAAGTCAAAAGACCAAAAAAAAGAAGAAAATGTAACATCTCATGGTAAAAACAAAGGAGAAAAAAATTAAGAATCATTGGAATATCTGGATATCAAGGGGAAAAAAAGAAGCAGCCTAGATGACGTATTTTGAGAAATCCTAAAAAAACAAAAACAAAACAAAACAAAACAAAACAAACAAACAAACAAAAACAAAACAAAACAAAACAAACAAACAAACAAACAAACAAAAAAAAAAAAACACTGTACAAACCTGCCCAAATCTCTTAGAATCAGAAAGCAAAGTGGAAATAGAATCTACCAGGCAGCTCCTGAAAGAAATTCATAAATAAAAACTCCCAGGAAGTGGCCAATATCTAGAGCTTCCAAGTCAAAGAAAAAGTACTAAAAGCATCTAGAAAGAAAAAAAAAATCAATTACCAAGTTACTAGTTAGGATTACATACAATTTAGTCCCACCATTCTGCCTCTTTATAGGGGCAGAGAACTTGGAATACAATATTCTAAAAAGCAGAAGATATGGGCTTACTGCCAAGAATAACTTATCTTTTGAAAATGAATATAATTTTATGGGGGTGGGGTAAGCTATGGGGACAGGAATGAATCTTTAATTTAAAAAAATAGATGACTTTAAGCATTCCTGATTTAAAAAGTGCAAAATTATGAAGAAACTCTGAAGTATAAACACCAGTGAAGAGAAATTTTAAGAAGGTAAATGTGAACTGAAAATGATGAGGGACTTAAAGATAAACTGCTTACCTTCGAATATGAAGCATTCTTTCATATGGTAATTAATGCTTTACAAATTTTCTCTTGAGAATGGATTGTATATATTTTTCCCCCATTCAACCACTTCCCTTCTTATCTTAGGTATGTTAATTTTACCTGTGCAGAAGCTTTTTAGTTTCTTTTCACTTATCCACTTTAACTTTTGTAATTGTAATTGTATATCTTCTTTGGTTAAAAATATATCTCCTACCCATAGATGTGAAAAGCATATTATTTGTTTCTGTGGTTATTTTTTCTTGTATCATCTTTACTCTTAAGGACATGAATGAATTCCATTTAAAATGTATTGTAAAATGTAATGTCTTGCTATTTTTTTTTTCCTCAAACAGAGAAGGTTTTAATTTAATCAAGTTCTTTATTTCAATTTCTACATTTGGGGAAAAGTATTTATTCAAATAAATGATTTTATGACAAATCAGTTTCTAAACTAGGAAAGGAAAAGAAGCGAACCCACATACAAAATTACATATTGAAATGAGATTTATTGATGGATTTTTTAATAACCCTTTGGGCCTCAGGTGATCTACCTCAACTTTTCAGGTCTTCTTGAGGTGGGCTTCTCTTAGTTGTCTGGGTAACAGTTCAGGTCTTGGGAAAGCTGCTTGCTTTTCCTTATACATCTCTGATCCCCTATGCTTAGTACCCTCTTCCTCTTCATCTCCAGTTCTTGGAATCTCAATTTCCTTTTATGTCTTAGCTGTGATGTCATTTCTAACATGAAACCTCTCCTGTAACCAATCCATGCTCTCACAGTTACTTCCTACATGTTCTTTTCCTCCTTGTAGGATGTAAACAACTTGAAAGAAAGAACTGTTTTATCTTTGTCTTGCTATACTGGATACTCTGAATAGTGCTCTGTACTTAGCAGCCACCTAATAAATGCTTGTTGAACAAATGGAAGATTGTAGTAGAAACATAACAAATTGTACATTAATGTTAAATAGATATTTCAGTAAGCATTAAGTTATCACACAAATGTATTACTAGCAGTGAATGACTGAGGGCACATTTAAATATAGGAAGGTGAATCTTCTTGCCTTCAGGTTTTATACTCTATCCATTGTGCTACCTCCACTGAAATAGTATCTTATGATCTCTCAAGTGTACTCTGAACTTTATTCAAGCATGTCACCTCTATACTCCATAAACTCCAAATCCTTTGTTAAGGTTCAAAGCCCTTCATAATCTATCTCCAATTTTTTTAGTCTTCTTATAACATATACCCTATAATATACTCTTTGATCTAGTGTAACTGGTTTCCTTATTATTTCATGAACAAGATCCTCCATCTTTTAGCTGTGGGCATTTTTTCTAGCAGTCCTCTGTGCCTTTAATACTGTCTTTCCTCATCTCTACCTCCAGTGTTCTTTGGCTTTTTAAAAGTCCCAACTAAAATCATACTTTATACAGGAAGCCTTTCCCAATCCCCCTTAATTCTTGTGTCTTCTATTCATTGTTTCCTATTTATCATGAATGGCGTTTGTACAGATTTATTTAATTGTTGTCTTCCCAATTAGATTGTAAATTCCTTGAAGGTAGGATTATCTTTTGCTTTTTCTCTTTATCCCTAATATTTAGCCTTGTGCCTGACACATTTGAGTACTTAATCAATGCTTATTGAGTGACATAGCATATTTACTACAGAATTATTTGTTTCTTCTTTTCCTTTCTCTCAGTTGTCATCCTGTGTCTGGAGAATGTTCTTGCAAACCTGGCTGGTCTGGACTCTATTGCAATGAGACATGCACACCTGGATTCTATGGGAAATCCTGTCAACAACTATGCAGCTGCCAGAATGGTGCTGACTGTGACAGTGTGACTGGGAAATGCTTCTGTGCACCTGGATTTAAGGTGAGAATTTTGATTTTAACTTGAATAAGGAGATCTAGAGGAGGAAAGAGTTGAAGTCTAAAGAATATGAAAAGCATCATCTTCATGAAAACTGCTACAATAAATCAGTTTTCCAGAAATTTTTCATGCCATGAAAGAGAAGCAGCCTAGCATAGTGAATACAGAGTTGACTAAGAAGATTCATGTTAAAGGCCTATCTCCAATAAATACTGCCAGTCCAGGGTCATATTGGGCAAGTCAATTTAAATTCTCAGTGCTCTAGCAACTCTAAGTTGCAGAAAAGTTTCTAATTTGCATTGGTAGGAGTTTCCTTATCCTAGAGTTCCCTATTTCAGTGATGAGTCTAGTGCCTAACTCTATGAAAGAGAGAAAGGGGAAGAGAAAAACACTAATGTAATTATAAATATTTATTTTGGAACAGAAAACAAAGTCTGATTTTAAAAAAATAAAATATGCTAAGGCAAATCATAAGATTTATTACTTGTTACTCATCCTTCCTAATTTTATTTAAATAGTTGACAAAGTATATTTTAGGAGAAACTGAGCTATTTTCATATTAAATCCATTATTTTAAAGAAAAGCAAACAATGGCAAGAAGAGTTTATATTTTTCATATATTTTCATATACATAAAGTCAATCAAAGAGTCTGGAGAGACTAGTAGCGATTTATCTTGCCCATCCACAGCTTAAAGGCAGTACCATCCTTGAGCTCTTCAGGTTTTGAGTCTTTCCTCTTTTTAAAGGCTATAAAAGAAGATAATTTCCCAACTTCATTTTAAAATGTATATTTGTGTATAACAACATTCAGAAAAGCAGTGTGGCATAACACCAAGACCTCTAGACATGAAATTAAGAAAGATCTGGATTTGTTTTTTGGCTCTGACACAATTGCTAGACTTAGACAAATAGTTTTACCTCCTTTGAGTCTGTTTCCTTCTTTGTAAAATGGGAATGATAATGCTTGTTCTACTTACTGCATAGAGTTGCTATAAAGAAAGAACTTAGTAAATTTTAAGTTATTATATAAATTAAAGCTATTTATATACCTGTGAGGCACCATTCACATATGAAACTTATCTCATCATGATTGTTTAACAAATAATCTCTTGATATTCTTATTTTCTCCAAACTCAAAGAACAAAGTATAAACCCTCAAATATTCAGCTACTAATCATGTTTCGTTGGCAAAGAAGGTGGAACATTATCATTTAAAGTAATATTGATATTTATTTGCTCTGTTAAATTTATAGTAATGGTCCTAACCTACAATCACACTGTCTTTTTTAGTTGTGACAAAAACTGTTACTGTTGGTTATGCAAGATGAATCACTGCTATAAATGATATAAAACTAATTTAATAAGAGTTACCTAGCAATATGGGCTACACAACACTGTATCTTGAACTGTGGTACAGCCAATGCCAGCTTAGATCATATTAAAGTCTATATTTAATAGACTATATACTGGTGAGATCACATCAATAGTTGAAGAACTCTTTTGGCCAATGGCATTACAAAGGTTAGAGGTAAGGATTCTAGAAATCTCTATGGGTTGTAGAACTCATAATTAACACCATGAAGACATGTTTTCATTATTCATATTTTCTTATTTGTGCCTTTCTAGGATGCTACTTGTTCTACTCCTTGTCCTCTAGGGACCTATGGGATAAACTGTTCTTCTCAATGCAATTGTAAAAATGATGCCACTTGCTCTCCAGTAGATGGTTCTTGTACCTGTAAAGCAGGTAAGAAGATCTGAATATGTGAGCCTGCAATGAAGAAAATATAATATAAAGTATATGATCAACAAAGTGTAGTGGAAGAAACATAACATTGAAGTGTTAGTTCCAAATCTTCCACTAATAAACTGTGACCATAAGTCTCTTCAACTCTCTAAGGCTGCAAGTGAATCACTGCTATAAATGATATATAAGTTGCCTAGCAATATGGGCTACACAACACTGTATCCTGAACTGTGGTACAGCCAATGCCAGCTTCTTCTGTAAAATGAAAGGATTTGAAGTAGGCAAACTCTTCAATCTCTTCCAATTTGAAAATCCTGTGATTCTATCAATTTTGGAAAAAAAGACCACAGGCAGACAGTTATACATCTCTGTCCATGCATTAAGTTAGTCAATCTCAAACTTGAAACTTATGGTAGAAACACTATAAGGAATGTTTGCACAAAGCCTATTTTGTGGGAAGGTCAGAAAGTATTCATTCATCTCTAGATGTGACGACAACCAAAAAGCACAAGATAGTCTTTATGATTAATTGTGCCTTAAGAATAAAAAAAATTATTTTAATATACTTTCACTTTTGTATTGTATGCTGTTTTGCTTGTTAAAATATGTATGTATTTTTAATTCCTTATAAAATGCATTTAGTATAAGGGTCTGATTAAATGTTAAAAAGATTCCTATACCCCCTTTCAAATAGCACATTGATGCTTGTTTCATGCTAGTTAGTGCATCTCTATAGAGAGGGAACAAATGCAATTGTAAGAGCTGGATCAAGGTGTTTGCCTTGTTCTTTTAGTTAGAACAGCCATTATTAGTTGCTGCACTGCCTGCATGATCATGCCCTGCTGCTGGGTATCTTGAATCAGTTATCCAACAAGTATGTATGAAGCACCTACTATATGACAGGCACTGTGTTATGCACTAAGTTGCAAAGAGAGACAAAACTACTATCCCTGATCTCAAGGAGTTTATAATAAGAGACAATATTGTCTTTTGCTTTTCTTTGTACCTTCAGCATTTAACACAGTACCTGGTAGTAGAACAGCTACATGATGAAATGGATGGAGCATTGAATTTTGAGACAAAAAAGCCTGGGTTCAAATCCAGCCTTTGAAATTTACTAATTTTGTGATCCTGGGCAAATCTTAACCTCTGACTGCCTCAGTTTCCTCATCTATAAAATGGGGACAATAATAGTGGTACTTGCTTCCCAGGTTTGTTAAAAGTATAAAGTAAGGTCTTTGTAAAGTACTTTGCAAACCTCATAGCATTATATAATGCTAGTTAATTATTATTTTGTAGATGCTCAATAAATGCTTCTATATTTGATTAGATATGTACAGATTATATTCAGAATAGATGGAAGGTAATTGTAAAAGGAAGGCATAAGAAGGGGTAGAGACTCACAAAGGTCCCTTGTAGAAGCTAGGATTTGAGCTGTGTCTTGAGCAAGACAAGAAAGCAATGAGGTATTAGTGAAAGATAGAGCTTTTTTAAGTACAACAGACATACAGAGCAAAGGCATAATGTTAAGAGCTGCGGGGTGAGCTATACAGGATAGCTGTATTTTAGAGTGCATGGAGAGGAGTAGAAACTAAAATAGATGAAAGACTAAAAAAGTAGGAAGAGGCTGGGTTGTGGAAGATTTTAAATGACAAAGATCTTTATATTTTTATATTTGAGTCTAGAGGTAATTGGGAACAAGTAGAATTTACTTCGTAGGGGAGAGAATGAAATGGTCAGACCTGCACTTTAAGAAAAATTACTTTGGCAACCATATGGAAGATGGAAGTGTGGGGAGAAATTAGAAGCAGGAAGACAAACCAGAAAGCTATTACAATAAAGGTCCAGCTGTGAGGTGATAATCTATGTATGAGTGAAAATTAGGAGATGGATACAAGAAATGTAATGATAGAAATGACAATATTGAATATATGGAGTGAATGTGAGAGGGGGCGAGGATAACAACACAGAGCTTGCGAGCCTGGATGATTGGAACAATAGTGGTGCCCTCAACAGTAATTAGGAAAGTCTGGAAGAGAGGAAGGATCAAGGATAAAGGTAATGAGTTCTGCTTGGTGTAAGCTGAGGTTGAAATAGCTATAGACATCTATTTTGAGATATCTAAGTAGCAGTTGGCTTTATAGAAATGAAACTCATATAGTTCCGGGAATCTTCAGCATAGATATCATTAACTCTGAGAACTGGTAAGATCACCAAGTGGGATAATCTAGAGAAGAAAAAGAAGAGAGCTTAGGATAGAGCCTTGTAGGATATCTGCAACTGTTACTTGGATGAAGATCCAACAAAAAAGACTGAGGTAGGATCAGTAATGAAGTAGGAAGAGCAGGAGAGAAAAGTATAATGAAATCTACAATATCATTGGTTACAGAGAGGTCAAGAAGAATGAGCTCTGAAGAAAAAAATATACCATTATATTTGGCAATTAAGAAATAATTGATATCTTTGGAGAAGTTTGTTTAAAATGAGTGAGTGATAACTTTTTTTTTTTTTTTTGCTGAGGCAATTGGGGTTAAGTGACTTGCCCAGGATCACACAGATGTTACGTGTCTGAGACCAGATTTGAACTCAGGTCCTCCTGACTTCAGGGCTGGTGCTCTATCCACTGCGCCACCTAGCTGCCCCTAAATGAGTGATAACTTTAAAAAGTAGAGGATTCATTAGTGAGTGAGGAGAGTGGGAAGTATCTAATGGAGATGGCTTTCTCAAGGAGCTTAGACAAAAAGGGGACTAGAGATTTTGGACAATAGATATTGAATCGTAATTGCATCAAATGAGGATTTTTTAAAATGGGACATGTTTGTAAGCATGAGAGAGATGTTGTACATAGGGAGAGAATGAATATTAAAGCAATAGTAAGACCATTCTACTAGAATGTCAGAAAGGGCACATGTAGAAGGATTTATCTAGTCTAAGGAAAAGATCCACCTCTTCATCTGAGTTGGAAATGAGAGAGAGATAATGGGGAAAGATGCATAAGTGTTGTGAAATCAATATAGCTATAAATAATATGAAAAGCTGCCTTTATTTTCTCAACATACTGATGGCACTCTATTGGGGCAGGTTGGCACGGTGTGGATTGCTCCATCAACTGTCCCAGTGGCAAATGGGGCTTTGGCTGCAACTCAACCTGTGAATGCCTAAATGGAGGAGCTTGCAGTCCTCTGGATGGGACCTGTACCTGTGCTCCTGGATGGCGAGGGGAAAAATGTGAATTTGCTTGCCAGGTAAAATTCAAGATATTTAACTGTGTAAGAGTGTAAAATTCTCTTTTCCAAAGTATATATGAGAATTTTGTGCTATGTTGCTAGATAGCTTGGGTCAAGTTAAACAAATCCCAGAAAGATAGTAGAATTATTGAATTCTTTAGATTGAGATCTTGGGGAAGTCTGTTAAAAATAAAGGAAATATGATTTCAAGGGTGGGAAAAAAGACAATTGGGAAATTTCCAAATAGTCTACAATATTCTAAGCATCTGAGTGGTGGTAGACAATGGGAAAATACTGTCCTTATCAATGTTTTCTTTTCTCTCTTCCCCCTTGATCTCCAATCTCCATTTAAATATATCACTTTTGTATTTTTTTCTTCTCCATTTATGTAAAAGTTATTAACATTTAATAAGTACCTAGTCTGTATGTATTGTAATAATCCTTAGGTTTTAAAAGAAGTACTAGAGTACTTTCAGATATTTATATGGAACTTTAAAATATGTACAAAATTTAAAATTGTATCTATGTGATAATAAATTTACTTAGTATTTACTTGTTCAAATACTTAGTATTTTCCTAGTTTAAAAATCATACTATTCACTTGTATACTCAGAATATAAGTTTTGCAGAAAAATAAAAGATCACAATATCTAAAACTAGAAAAACCTTAAGAGATCATAAGAGGATAGGAAGAGCACAGATTCTGAAGTTGGAGGATCTGACTTCAAATCTCACCTCTAATGCTGACTACTTTGGGGCCAATCTCACTAGATTTCAGTTTCCTTTTTTATAAATGGAGTGGGTTAGAATAAATAACTACTGAAGTCCTTTTCAGCTCTAAATATATGCTTCTAAGAATTCGTTCACCTTTGTAATTTATAGATCAGGAAACTAGCTACATGCATTCTCTAATAATATAACACCCCTTTTATTTCCCTGGCTCCAGGGAACATTTTGCCAGTTTCATGCCTGTCAATCATTGCTTGTTGAATGACTGCCTCTATTTAGAACTCTCCAATCACAGCCTTTTCTACCTAAGACAGTGAATTTACAGTATTTTTGTCTTCAAAGATCATGTCTATGATCATGATATTAGAATAGTTGAAATGCAGCATTATTGAAGCCTGCCCACTAGCAGACAAAACCTTTTCTCCTCACCATTTCATCCAAGCAAAACTCCATTTTCAAAAGCACAGAAAAAACTGTTAATAGACCATATGAAGGCTCTATCACTGGGTGCTATAGCTGTTCCTTAGGAGCTAAGTAGGTTTCACCAAATCATATCTAAGTTTTGAGCAAATTTTCAGTATTTTGAATTTGGAATTTTTCTTTCCCTCACATTACAATTACATTACAGGCAAAAAGAAACTTTTGAATATCATAATCTTTTTTCTTTCTATACATTAAATGTATTAGTAATTTAAACTATTTTTCTGCTAGAGTTCCATTATATTGTTCTCTGCTCAGTAATTTTAAAATTATTTTGATAATACTCTTTATTCATTTTTGACCTTTAAAGGCAAGTATCAACAAACAGGGTTTTAAATTCAATACCCAGCTCTAACACATAAACATTCTATCCCCCTCAGATGTTCTTTAGCATGGTCTTTCTTGGGATACTATCAATACCAATATAACACTTGTTTTCTGCTGATTCTGTATCTTTTCCCCTTGTTAGCTATAATTATAGTATATTTTCTTCAGTTGTGGGAGTTCTGGTATCTTTTTTGAAGCAACTTTATGGACTAGAATGAAAGGGAAAAGCTGTGATATCCTTCTTCCATAGACTTAAGTGCCATGCTCTTGAAATATTTGAATCTATTGTCCTATAGAAAAATGATGTGTTTATAAAAGTAAGGTTTTACATTATGATTTAGAATATAATGAAATCTATCATATTATTTTCTAAAAAACAGGAAAACTTATGACTTTTAGATAAACTATTTTAAAATAAACATGCAAGTAAAAATTCTATAGAATTAGGTCATCTTGTGAAAATTAACTTAAAAAAATAAAATTAGATCATTTCTTTTCTTTTTAGCTCATAGTATACCCAGAAATATAAAGAAAACAAAGACTTACTGTTTTCTTCTACTTAATATAAGATTATCTACTGGATGATGGCCAGGATCTAGAATCAAAAAGGCTTAGGTTCAAATTGTCCCTCAAACATTTATTAACCATGCCGCTCTGGCCAAGTAGCTTAATCTCACTCAGTCTGGAAGTGCCTTTCACAGGCCTAATTCTAAAGCTAAATGGAATGGTGGCTTCAACCTGTGCCCTTTTTCTAACCAGGTATGCTTTGCCCTTCTTTAGGTAGCCCAATACCTCTCCACTCCCAGGGGTTCACTTTATTGATACTAGACAGAGTAGACATTTTTAGCTCTCCTGGAACTCAGAACTCCTGAACTCAAATGATTCACCAGCCTCCAAGCAGTGGAGATTACAGGCAGGCACCATCATGCCTGGCCCTTTTTAGTTCTAAATCTATGGTTTTAATATCTGTGGGAGAAATTCTAACATCTGTTTCTGTGGGAGAGATTCAATAGTATGAGGTTTCTGATTCAGTCTTTCCACATTTATCTGCCTCACTCTTAAATCAAAAAATTTCTTGTTGCTTAGACTTTTCAAAATAGTGAAGATAACTGAGAAGAAAAAATGTTTTTTTCTTTATGCTTTAGTGTAACTGATATATATGCTGAGACAGTGAATGAACTTTAATATAGATTTACTTAATATAGACTTTTACTTAATAGTTTATTTACAGTTTATTTTTCAAAATCTTATTTAAAGGTCATCATCTTAACTTTTTAATTTAACCAATTCCAAATTATATTGTAAAACCTTTTGGGGGATATTATTTATACCAAGGTAGGAAACTCTTCATTCAAGTAAGTGGCTAAAGAATAAGAAAATCAGAAGAGTATAGTTATTTCCATAATATCCAAAATTACATGCGTCTTACCGTTGCCTCTCTCCTCTTCTGAACCCTGTGTTCTGTAAGATTCCACATCTTTTATTGTTGTATTTGAACAACTATATTGACAGGATGGAACATATGGGCTGAATTGCATGGAGCGCTGTGATTGTAGTCATGCTGATGGCTGCCATCCCACCACTGGTTATTGCCACTGTCTCCCTGGATGGTCAGGTAAGAATCAGAGGCTTCAGAGAGAAAAACTAAATAATAAAAAAGCTAGCATTGTTCTTTTTAGCCTCCTATCTCTCCTTCAATGAAATGACATACATCAATCTTTTAATAAGAGGAAAACTAAGACCCCCTAGTACTGATAGAATATTGTTGAACATCATGACCTTATCTTTGACAATTATCTGACAAACTCAATAAATCATTTCACCTCTTTGGGCATTTTTTCCCCTTATCTGTAATGTAAAGGCATCATATTAAATGACCTGTAAGGTCTTTGCCAGATCTGATCATATGATTTCCATTGATAAACTTAGAAAATAATGCAAACATAAATAAAGAGTAAGACAAATCTCTCTGAGTAATTTCTGTTCAATCTGATAGCCATTTATTAAGTGACTACTGTGTGAAAAGTACTAGATTCGATGTTAGAGATATACAGATACATAGGACTTGTACTCTAACAGAAGGAAAATATATGTACAAAAACTATCATGTAAGACGAGACAATGTGATAAATGCAAAGGAGAGATCCAAACAATGGTCTACTATGAGAAACTTCAGGAGGAGTAGAAATTAAATGAAATTGTAAAGATGAATAGAGACTATAAAGCTGAAAAGTTTCCGAAGGCTTAGATATTGGCTTTTTTTACACAAACATTATCTCAAAGCATGCAGGTCCAGATTGCTCTTTTGAACCAATTAGTCAGCTATATTCAGAAGTTTATTGTGTTGCTTCATGATGGAATATTTTAATTATAAAGTCTGCCAAGAAAACAAAGTTTTTTGTCTTTGAGAGCAGTGTTATTTGTTGCTGATATAGGTATTTGACATTATATCTCTGTTTCAATATTCTTTTTTTCTGAAAATTTTATTTAAACTTAAATCCAAGTTAAATGAACATATCCAAGTTGTCGATGATCGAGAAAAATAATTAAATGCCATATTGTCCTACAAGGATGGCTTGTAATGGCTAGAATAGAATCATTAATAATTTTTAAAGTATAATTCCAAAAATATAATATAAACATTGTTGATCTCCTTTTCTCCAGTAGAATGTTGCAATTTTGAAGTAGGGACTAAATGAAAGATAGTCTAAATATTTCCAAATCTTTAAAAAATTATGTTTTCAATAGTGGGAAACCAATACTGCTGAGTAATTTTTTTTGCTTTAAATTTAGTCACTTTTATATTTGGAAAATATGAAATTACCTAGAAGGGTTTTAGTTTGCTGTTGCATATACTCCTAATACATAAATGAGAACTTAGGACTTGGGAAAAGTCTAAGGGAAAAAATTCTTCGATCATATCTCAAAAGTGATGAGCCAGTGAGTTTCACTACTCTTTTTAGAAGAGAGAATTAAGTTTTCATGAGTGAATAAATAAATGAAGAAAGCATTTATTAAATTAATCAATCAAGAACTGAGGATACACAAAAGAGATAAAAAACAGTCTTGCCCTCAAGGAGCTCACAATCTAACAGGTGAGACAACAAATAAACAAATATGTCCAAAAAAGCATATACAGAAAAAAATAGGAACTAATTTAAAGAGAAAAGGCACTAGAATTAAGAAACATTGGGAAAGTCTTTTTGTAGAAGATGGGATTTTTGTTTAACTACAATAGCAAGCATTATTCTAAATGCACTGGAAGTCCACATACAAACAAAATAATTGCATGTCTGTACGATGGGGGTGGGGGTGGGGTCAGAACATGAGAAATCAGACTGAAATGTGTAATAAAGAAGAGTGCTCAGGCTAGTTATATCTTCAACTTCTTAGATGGGTTTTTAGAGCTTTTTAGACTCATTTAAAGTACACAGTGAATTAGTGGCATTCTGTGGCAGAAAAGAAAATAAGAATGTGCAAGCCTTGGGCTCATAAGAATTGTTAAAAGTCATATTTGTTCCTGTGGGAAATGAATTTCTCTGAGGTTAGTCTGACAAGAGTTTCCTCTATTAGAAAGAAATCACAAAGATGGTGGAGGCTTTTAAAAAATAAAGTCTTTTTTGTTCATTCTGCTATAGCAAAGTAAAGTACAAACTTTATAACTCTGTTTCTTGATCTCAGCAGTTTTTTTTAATCTATTCCCCAAACTGATTCAGCCAATTCCTTCTTAAATACAAAGATTTCACTTTTTTCTGGTAAAATAAAGATTTTTCTAATAGGCAGATAAGGTCATTTTTAAAAATTCTGTCATACCAAATATGTGATTTTTGTATTAATGTCTTAATTTGTATCAAAACAACATCTTGATATTTTTGTATTCACTAGTAGTTATGTGGCTATCTGCTTTGGTTGAGAACCAGACTGTAGAAGCCACATCCTAAGTCTACATTAGAGAGGATGCAAATGTTGGCCTGTGGCCTGGAAGAAAATGCTGCATTCCACTGTGTGAATCAGGAGAGACAGGAATTGGCGATGTAAATAATACTGTCTGGCCTTAGACTTTTAAGGACTCTATAGGAAATAACATTGATCCTTTCATACAACATAATAATATAATTAGACTGTCCATCATTATGTAAATGTGCCTGTGTTTAGGAAGGGATATCATCCAGAGAGAGGCATATGAAATGTGGACCACAACATAGCATTTTCATGCTCTCTATTGATGTTTGTTTGCATTGTGTTTCCTTTCTCAGATTTTTTTTCTTGTAGATACAATTTTTCTTGCACAACAATGATAAGCGTGGAAATATGTATACATATATTCGATTTGTCAAGTATTTTAACATAATTAACATATAGTGGATTTCCTGCCATCTAGGGGAGGGGTGGGGACTAGAGGGAAAAAATTGTAACAGAAAGCTTTGTAAGGATCAGTGTTGAAGAATTACCCATACATATGTTTTGCAAATTAAAAAGCTTTAATAAAGAAAAAAATAAGAAAAAATAAGTTTTGCAGCCTGCCTTGCAATCTCATGAATAGTCTAGTTGAATAGTCTTCTCCAAAGTCACCAATGATCTTTTAATGATTTTTTTTCTCCTTCCTTATCTTTTTTGACTTCTCTGCAGCCTTTTTTCTTTTCTCCTGTATACTCTCCTCTATGGGTTTCTATAACACTGTTTTCTTCTTTTCCTACTTGTCCAACTGCTCTTTCTTGCTCTGCTTTGCTGGATCTTTATCCAGGTCATGCTCACTAATCAGTGTTCTTCAAGTCATCCTGAACTCTCTTCTTCCTCTATATATTTTCTCAGGGATCCCATCAGCTCTCATGAGCTCAGTTATAATCACTGCAGGTGATTCCCAGAAAGGCATATGTAGCTCCAGTTTTTCTCTTGAGCTTCTGTTCTATATCACCAACTAACTCTTGGGCATACATATCTACGTAGACATCTCAAATTCAACATGTTCAAAACAGAACTTATTATCTTTACCTTAAAACCCTCCCCTCTTCCAGATTTTCCTATTCTTTTTTGTTTTGTTTTAATTTATTTTAAACTTAAATACAAAATGAGAAATCAATTCCTTATTTCTTATTTAATTGCCTCTGAAATAACTCCCACTGATAAGATAACTCTATGCTTCAATTATTTGAAGGTATCCATTGTGACAGTGTGTGTGCTGAAGGGCACTGGGGCCCAAACTGCTCACTGCCCTGTTACTGCAAAAATGGAGCATCCTGCTCACCTGATGATGGGATCTGTGAGTGTGCACCTGGTTTCAGAGGCACCACTTGTCAAAGGAGTAAGTAACTCATCAGGATTTTATTTCTTCATTTTCTCTCATGTCTGTGTAAAGAATAATTTTTGCTATTAAACTTTTTGTGTGAAATATGGGGAAGACATATCACTTTAGAGATTAGAGGTTAGAATAAATAACATAGTTAGTTCTCTGTATGCCTTGCTGAAATGATTCAACAGCAGTTCTTCTATGATTTTTTCTCCATTCTATCCTTAATTGCCCATCTAAGTAATCAAACTTCAAACATTTACATAGTATAATTGGCAATGCCATTTGGATATTTTACTTGATCTTTACATTAGTATTGTAAAGAGAGATAAAAAATCATTTGGCTTGCAAACATTCTATTCAATCCATATAATTTGAATTGACTGCCAGTACCTTGTTGCTTTAATGCCATTTTTACCTTTTATTGCCATTCCTCATTAATTTAATGTTATAAAACAGCATTTGTATGGAGGTAGATTAGTATTGATAAATACAGCTAGAATCAATGTAAAACATAGTTTGTTTATTGAAAAGTTTTGTCTTGGGAAAGTAATTTGCAAGCTTAAAATAAACTTTAGCTAAATGCAAAACAAATCACTAAAACCATCACTTTCTGTTAATCTGAAACTTTATGAGCAAGAAAAAATCTCTCATATACATTCTGCATTCCTTTTTCTGCTATTATAGTTATTGAGAACAAATAAACTGCATGGTGACTCAATTGTACTTGAAATAACTTTATTAATATAATTTTTTAAAAAAACATTAAAAATCATTGCAAATTTTTGATTCTGTTTTCTTTGAACAATTTAATGAACCATTTCTGTCAACACCATCCTTTTTATTTCTTTGCCATTAACCAAAAATTTGACATAGGAAATAAGAAGAAAAAAGTAAAATGGAAAATCACCATGAATTTTCTCTCTGGTTTCAGTTTGTTTACCTGGATTTTATGGGCATCGTTGTAGCCAGAAATGCCCTAAATGTGTGCATAGCAGCGGACCATGCCACCATATCACTGGACTGTGTGATTGCTTACCTGGCTTCACAGGAGCTCTTTGTAATGAAGGTAAAGTCAATTTACCAGAAGTAAACACAGTAACCAAAAATTTCCAGCGGAAGTATATACTAACATGCCTTTTGACAATTATATAACTACCATTTAAAAATTATTTTTCTAGTTTAGAAGAATCTGGTTCATTGCTTGAAGTTTTTAAATAAATACATAGATACATATGTATGTATGTATCTATGTATATATTCTTTGAATTGTACTATTTTCATTTAAGTGAAAATATTCCCAAATGGAAAAAAATATAAAGAAAAGCAAATTTTCTGGTTTTAGTGGATTCCCACTGAGACTTTTATTATTGAGTCCCTTTCTCCATTTTCATTCATTTCAAAAATGAAAGTAAGGAAAACATAACATATACTTCAATCACTTGATAATAACTTTTGACTTCTCTGCAGTTTGTCCCAGTGGTAGATTTGGAAAAAATTGTGGGGGAATTTGCACATGTACCAACAATGGAACCTGTAATCCCATTGACAGATCTTGCCAGTGCTACCCTGGTTGGATTGGTAGTGACTGCTCTCAGCGTAAGTTTAATGTGTTTTCTTATTAGTAGGAAATATCTTCTTAGAACAATTTATTAGCACTTATTTTTTATTTTATTTTATTTTTTGAAATTTGCTCAAATTTATTAATATGAAATATTTCTTTAATTTTTCTTATTATATAAGCATTATATATTATATATAACAATTATACAATTAATTATTAATTTAACAGAAATATTAAAAGGAAGAGTTGGGATTTGACCTCAGGTCCTCTGATTCAGATTCAGTGTATTTCTACTATATCACGCTTTTTTTTTTCTCCTAAAATTTTCTGCTCCACAACTTATAGAGAACTGTAGCACTTGTTTTTAAATGATTTTTTTCAGGATTCTTGAAAGATAATGTGGTTAATTATGAGACAAATTCTCTTGGGGCAAAAAATACCTTGGGAATTTTCAGGTCATTAGATCGCAGCTATTTCATAGGTTGTTGTGGGAATAAAACAAGATATTTGTAAAGTCCTTTGCAACCTTAAAGCACTATTTCATTCCTACTTATTATTTATTAGACTTTTTCTTCATTGCACTATGCTTATTTATCAATAGTTTAACTTCCTGAATAGAACTCTGAAACCTGAATCCAGGGCTATCTCCACAATGCCAGGAGACTTTTGTCAGTTGGGTGGCTAGCAGCCTTTCAGTTTCTCTGTGAGGTTTCACATCACCTTCTTAAACTTCTTTTCCTCACACAATGCGTGAGGGTATGAATGTCAGTATGATAGTTTTTTTTTTTTGAACTTTTACAATTCCTGTGAAATCATTGAAAATGATTTACTTAGGAGTTCAAAATTACTACTACCATTTCAAAAGAACTTATAAATAAGAAGTAATTAGCTACTAGGAAAATCTGGTACTATTTATTGTAAAATACACAATATTTAGTCATTGAAATCTGACTTACCTTTCTCTGTATATAAGAGCAATCAAGAAATATCTTCGCTATTATGCACAGCAGCTTCTAAGACATGCAATTCTTCATGCAGTTTAAACTTCATAGCAGCAGTCAGAGAAGCAACCTTTCACTAATAGACATTTAAAATAAGGAAAGATTTTTGTGAGATGGGCAAGTACCAGAGGCTATTCCACATTTCTGAGAAAGAATAATGTAAGATCTCTTGAATTACTAATGTAGAGATAGGAGAGGCAACTCTTGGGGAAAGGAAGTATCAGACATGACTATTTCTCATGTGCTGCATTTATATACTATTATATTTTGGTATGTCATCAGATATTACCATAGATAGCCTGGAGCTGTCCTTTTTTATGGACTCTGCTAATTCTGGGAAACATCTGGACACAGAGAAACAGATATGTTTTAGAAAATAGAAGACCAAATATTGTCAGAAACTAGACCTATATATTTTTTTTTTCCTCCTCAATTATCTTTATTTTGGAATTTGTCTTTTCCTTCCCTTTTGAGAGAAGAATGTGTAGAAAGAGATCTGTATATTGACAGTAAAAGTGTTTGGCACCACAAATAGAAGGATATTTCTATTAAAGTTGCTTCCATAACCATCATAAAGAAGGTTTATTTAGCTTGATCAGAGGACCTTCGATCCTCTTGAAAATAATTGATTTTCACGATAACTCCTCAGTATTTCTTTGTGACAATATTTCTTTTTGGATGATTAGCAGACAGTCTACAAAGAGAAAAACCGACTTGTAGTAAACATGGAAACTCAGGCAAATGAATATAAATAAATAGATAGTCTTCACAGGAGGAAGAAAACCCCCTTTTCCAGATTTCACTTTTTGTAAAATAAAACTTTGTTAATGAGGCACATGGGAATTTGATGTGTATCAATAATGCAATTTATAATCCCTATATTTTTAGGGAAAAATCAATGTAAATATTTAATGAAATAACAGGTGAGTATAAACTATCACATAAAATACACCTCCTCTACTTAGGTAAATGAGGTTACAGAAATGAGAATTTCCCAATATTTTAGCTGACTTTGCCCCTATTTTTTGTCATAATCTTTGGGAAAAACATACATTAATCTGTATATTAAATTAATTAGATAGCACAATGGATAGAGTGCTGGGCCTGGAGTGAGGAAGATTTTTCAGTTAATCAGTAAGCACTTATTAAGTGCCTATTATGTGGCAGGCCCTATACAAAGAAAGGCTTGCAATCAAAAGGACAAGATAACATGCAAACAACTATGTATAAATAAACTATAAACAGGATAAATAGAACATAATGAATGAAGGGAAGGCATAAGAATTCAAAGGGGTTGGATAAAACATGGAATTTTAGCTAAGACTTGAAGAAAGCCAGGTAAAAGAGGAGGGGAAGATGAGAGAGAGCTTTCCAGGCATAGAATGCTCAGAGCCAAAAGATAGTGTCATGTTTTAAGATCAACAGGAAGACCAGACACTGGATCATACAATATATTTAGGAGTCTGGAGAGGGTGGGGTGGGGAACCTAAAGTGTATAGAACAATGGAAAAATCAGGGAAGATGGTTTTCAATCTAAATTCAAATCCAAGCACTGTTACTAATTAGCTATGTGAACCTAGGCAATTAAACTGTCTCAATTTTTTGTGCTGTAAAATGGGGATGATAATAGGACCGGATTAAATGAAATATTAATTATAATGCATTAGCACAGCACCTGGCATGTTATTGGCATTTATTACATGCTTGTTTCCTTTTTAACAAATAAAGAACAAATGCTGCATTTAGGAGTTATGAGCTGAAATGGGGCTAAAATTGAAAGGATATTTAGTCACACTAAGCCCAATATCAATCTGGTTCTATACACAAAGGACCACTGAATTGCCTAAGAAAAGGCACTTCTAGCATATGTGTGATAGACCAGTTTAAAAATAAAATAAAAGAATTGAACCAAATGATCACTAAAATTTGAGACTCCTAAGTCATAGTGATATTTAATATTTCCAAGTCAGTGTTATAGTTTAAATGTTGTAAGAAATAGTATGGGAAATTAATTTTTTTCACATAATTAATTCTTAAAACTTTAAATTAATTTGGCCATTATCTCTTATTCTAGTGGACATGCCTCTGAAAAGTTGTATACAGATAAAATTTTTATAAATTTAATCACTTCTCTGGGCTCATTATTTTATAGGTAGTTTAACCTTATTTTCTAATTTATCTTTTGTTACTTTTTTTTGGCTTCTTATTGCCATGTCTCTCCCAAATCAATAAATTTATTTTTTAATTTCATTTTATTTTTAATACATGGAAAAAACAAGCATTTTCACAATGTAACACAATAAAAAATGATTGAATGTAAATTTTAAAAAAATATTTTAATTTTAATATTTTAAATTAATTTTCTTTAAACTAGTACTTAAGTACAACAGAACATTTTGAAATTTAAAGAAACCTTAGGGTATATCACTCTATATAATTAATAGTAGGTTTAATTTTAGGTTTTCTTGTAAGAATAGCAACTCACATTTCTATAGTACTTTAAAGTTTGCAAAAATTTTCTCACAACATTTCTGTGGGATAGGTAAGAAAAGTAATACTGTCCATTTTATAGAACTAAAGAAACTAAAGTTCTAATTAGTTGCTTAAGGTCACAGTGAAAAGTATCTGAGGTAGGATTTAAACATGTCTCTTGCCTCTAAATCCAACTGTCTTTTCACTATGCAAGTGGAACAGTTGTATTTATTTAGGGAAAATTGGGCTCTTTTAATGTTGGGGTTTTTTTTTATTTTAAGGTAACATTCTGGTTACTTACCTGGTGATTATTTCAGAAAACTAATACATTTCTTCTGGTTTCAGCCTGCCCACCAGCCCATTGGGGTCCAAACTGCATCCATACATGCAACTGCCACAATGGGGCCTATTGCAGTGCCTATGATGGAGAATGCAAATGTACAGCAGGCTGGACGGGTCTCTACTGCACCCAGAGTAAGAAAGTCATATTGTTGACCATGGTGCTTAAAAGAAACCAAGGAAACAATGTTCAATTTTTGTATATACTATATATGGGGACTGATTCTACAATATAGAAATTTTCCAAATTATAAATAAATTACATTCCATGAATTTGCTTGTAAATCAGTTATTTGGAAATCATAATTCACTTGTCCAAAGGAACAATGATAATTATTATGTTTTAGATCCCAAGCTATCCTCTATTTAGTTCATTATGACTAATATATTGCAAATATGTATGAAAAAATAATTGCAGTAGGAAAAAAAAGATTTTAAATGTACACTATTATAGCTTTTTTTTTTTTAAATTGGGCCTGTGGTTTCATTTCTTTAGGGAGCTCCTAGTGAGGAAGTTCTTTTATAAAAGCAGATCATCGTGTAGTCTTAGAGAATTTCCTGGGGCATTAAGAGGCTAAATTATCTGCCCAGGATCAAAAAACTAATGTTTCAGAGTCAAGAATTAAATTTTTGACTTTATGTGCCAAATTTCCTCTTTCTATAATATTATCAAGAATTAAGGTTAATTGTTAATTAAAATTAATTAGTAGGTTGAGTTGGAAGCTCCAGGATACAATAGCCATACTTTGGCTATGTGAGAATATGTTGTAAACTGGATATTCATATTCCTAGACTTTTTTTTTACTTTCTCAGTATCATTTTAATTCATCCTATCTCAATATCCATCCTTCTTAAAGTGGCAGATATTAAGTATTGACAAGCACCTGTTAAATTGACCACATCTATCCTTTCTTAAAAATAACTTTTGAATATTTGTTCTCATATACTGAACATTCTGCCGATGTGACCTTCTTTTCTCGTAACAGATGCTGCTTGATAATTTCAATATTTGGTGAAAAGAATTGGATAGTAGTCATTGTTTAAAATAAAGAGCTTTGGAGGATTTCAGTGGCAATGTGTTGAACTAGCCACCTTTCCCTTCTCCCCACAAACATACATACGCACACAAATATACTTCCATAGGTTTAAATTGGTACTGTTTTAAAAGATTACAGATACAATATTAATGGTTAAACTATTTTAACAATGGTGACATGCCTTGCTAGTGAGTAGTGATGTACCTGTAAGAACTGTGTCTTCATACTCAAATAACTGTAAGGGGTTATTATTCTTTTCTTGCCTTTCCATCATCTTGTATTCCCTGAATTAGAATAATTCATTCTGGGTTGTATTTCTATTTAACTCCTATTTCTTCCTGTAATCCTCATCATCCTTATTTGTCCCAAAGGATGCCCTCTGGGGTTTTATGGAAAAGATTGTGCATTAATATGCCAATGTCAAAATGGAGCTGATTGTGACCATATCTCAGGACAATGCACTTGCCGCACTGGATTCATGGGGAAACACTGTGAACAGAGTGAGTATAAAAATATTTTACACCACTAAATAACAATTTGAATGAAACTTATTTTAACTGCCTACTTGTACCTGAGAGACTTAAAGGCAGAGATCTTTTTTTGAAGGTAATTGGACATTTCCATTCTTGAGATGCCCCTCAGATTCTTGCAGGTCAAAATTTGTCATGATCACCCCATAATTCTGTGGCTGGAGGAAATAATGAACAAAATTGAATTCAGATTTTTCATTCTGTTCTTGATGCTTTCTATTGTCTCATTTTATGTACTAAACAATATTAAAACCTGTGCAGAGAAGATAAGAATTAGGTAACATTAAAATCTGAGATTATAGAAACTTTAGTCTTTAGCTTAATTTTCTGGGTTCCTTCTTTGACAGCTTTAATTTAATTGATTAGGATAAATTAGGATAGAGTGGTGAGAAAAAACAAGCAAACAAAACCTTCATCGTTATCTTCTAATGAATGATATATTTCTATACATGTCTTCTTTCCTTACCTAATCTCTCCTCTATGCCCCTCTCAAAAAAAATATTATCCTGCCATGTTGGACTGCCATCATCCCCCAGCTTTACTTTCCTAGGCTTAAGATATGTTTGCAAACTTTTCAGTCACTGAGAATGAGGTTGATTCCATGAAAAAGGAATTCTGAGACAAATGAAGTCTGAAGGACTTTTGAGACATAGGCTAAAAACACTGAACTGGCTGGGAATAGATGATGTGGCCTTCTTACACTCTTTTATAGTTCAGCTGCTAAATTATATGCATGATTGCAAGCAGTCTCTTCAGATGTTTAAATTATAATTACATGTGTATACACACACACACACACACGCACACATAAAACAAACTTCCAGTAGAGTGGAAAGTTTTACAAGTACTTTTAAAAGTAGTTATTTAATGTGTAACTATTTTAAAAATCTTTTCCCAGTGTTCTTTTTGTAAACAGAAATCTAAAACTTTGACTGAAAATCCTGACAACAATAGTACATTGCCCCCTGCTGCTCGGTTATAAAAAAATTTCTGGATTTTTAGCGTGAATTTTTAGACCGACCAGTGTGGTGGGTTAGAACTACTGTCCCAAGCAAGATCACAATGAAAAAATCTAGTTTTTTTTATTTTTTTATTTTAGATTTCTAATTCAAAAGTAAACTTCAAATATATATCATTCTTTGTGAAATTAAGACCATTTAGGAAATAGTTGTTCATTCTTTTTAGAGTTGATAACCATTACCTTAGAATTGATAAGTAAAACAAAATTCCCCTTTTGTGAAACCCCAATTCATAAAATGAATTTTGGATTTTTTTTTCCCTAAGCAAAATTGGTTCTTCATTTATCAGATCTAGTCAAGTTCCTACTAATTTGTTCAACTTTACATTTGATTCCTCTTCTTCAGAATGTCCCTCAGGAACATATGGCTATGGCTGTCGACAGATATGTGACTGTCTAAACAATTCTACTTGTGACCACATTACAGGAACTTGTTACTGCAGCCCAGGCTGGAAGGGTACAAGATGCGATCAAGGTAAATGACATTGATGGGCAATAAAAGGATTTAGAAAATTTCTGTGATATTGCACAGTATTTTCTTATTATGCATTGTATTTTCTTAATACAATTTTAAATATAATAATACAATTTATATATTATATAATATATAACACAATTTCTTAATAAAATTTTCTTAATACAATTATGTATTGTATTTTCTTTTTATTCCATATCTTAAGTTCTTTCCACTGCCTCCCCTTTTGGAACAGATGGACCTATTTTATTTTGAATTTTGACTCCTAGCAATTAGCATTCTTGTGTACTACATCCTTCCAGTGAGCTAACATACAAAAATAATTTGGTAATTAAGGAAAGATACCATCTATATAACAAATTATTTTTGCTTCAGCACGGCTCCCTTCTTGGGCAGTAATCTGACATGGAAAATAACATGGACACAGGAACATTATCTTTCAAAAGAAAATAATAATGTGTATTCAATAAGGCAGCTAGGTGGTCCAGTGTACAGTATGCATTGTTGGGCCTAGAATCAGGAATACCTGAGTTCAATTCCAACCTCACACTTAATAGCTATGTGACCATGGGTTATGTCACTTAACTCTTTAAAAACTTTTTCTCCTTCCTTTGCCCACCATGTAGAGATGAAATAAGGTAGATCACTTTTAGATCAGATTATAAATGATATTATTCTGTGTTTCCAGAAATGTTTTAGATGGGCATAAGTCTAATTTTAGTAATTCTAGTTATTGAGTCATTTAGGAATTTTGTGATGTCATGCCATCACAAATGTATAGAAAATAGAGTAACGTCTTCATCAAATTAAGGTTTTCTGGGTTTTAATCTCAAAGTAACCTCTTTGAGTGGGGGGAGAGAATAAGGCCTCTGTTGCTTTGGAAACAGAAGTATTCCTGAGGAAAAATAATATTTGGTGGGTTTTTGGTTTTTTTTCTTTTGCTCTTCTATTTTCAGAAACTTCCAAGTAAATATTTTATGAATTGAAATCATCCAGATATCTTTCGTGTATTCTGCACAAAATAATCACTTATGTCTTTTCTTCTTTTTTTAGCTGGCATTTTAATAGTTGGAAACTTGAACAGTTTAAGCCGAACAAGTACTGCTAACCCTGCTAATTCTTATCAGATCGCTGCTATTGCAGGCATCATTATTCTTGTCCTGGTTGTACTCTTCCTGCTGGCACTGTTCATTATTTATAGACACAAACAGAAGGAGAAAGAATCAAATATGCCAACAGTTACCTACACTCCTGCTATGAGGGTCATCACTGCCGATTATACTATTTCAGGTAAGACTAATAGTAGAGAGATTAATATAGAGAATTTTTAGCTGAAAATGAAAAATTTTTAAAAGTCTTAGGAAGATTTTTCTTTCCATTAAGCTTTTTACAAATTTCCTCAGGTCTGCTTTTCATGGACAAATAGAACAAATCTGATTCCTCTTCTATGTAACTGTCTTTCTTTTTTTAAAATAACAATAGCTTTTTATTTTTCAAAATACCTATAAGGATAATTTTCAACATTTACTGCTGCAAAACCTTGTGTCCCAAATGTTTCTCCCTCCCTCCCTCCCTACCTTCTCCCTCCCCTCTACAACAAGCAATCTGTTATAGATTAAATATGCTCAGTTCTTCTATACATATTTCCACAATTATCATGCTGCACAAGAAAAATCAGATCAAAATAGGGAAAATATGAGAAAGGGAAAAAAAAACAAGCAAACAACAACAAAAATAAAAGGTGAAAATACTGTGCTGTGATCCACATTCAGTCCCCATAGTTTTCTCTCTGGATACAGATGGCTGTCTCCATCACAAGTGTATTGAAATTGGCCTAAATCACTTCATTTTTGAAAAGAGCCAAGTCCATTACAGTTGATCATCATATAGTCTTGTTATTGCCGTGTACAGTGTTCTGTTCGTTCTACTCATCTCACTTAACAAAAGTTCATGTAAGTCTCTCTAGGTGTCTCTGAATCATTCTGCTAATTATTTCTTATAGAACAAAAATATTTCATTATATTCATATACTAGAATTTAGTCAGCCATTCCTTGCTAATACAGAAAGGGTTACTACAAACATTTTTGCACATGTGGGTCCTTTTCCCTTTTTTATGATCTCTTTGGGATACGGACCAAGTAGAGACACTGCTAGATCAAAGGGTATGCACAGTTTGATATTCCTTTGGGTGTAGTTCCAAATTGCTCTCCAGAATGGTAGGATCAGTTCACAACTCCACCAACAATATATTAGTGTCCCAGTTTTCCCACATTCCCTTTAACATTTATCATTATCTTTTCCTGTCATCTTAGTCAATTTGAGAAGTGAAGTGGCACCTCAGAGTTGTCTTAATTTGCATTTCTCTAATCAATAGTGATTTAAGAGTATTTTTTTCATATCACTAGAAATGGTTTTAATTTCTTCCTCTGAAAATTGTTCATATCCTTTGACAATTTATCAATTGGAGAATGGCTTGTATTCTTATAAATTCAAGTCAGTTCTCTATATATTTTAGAAATGAGACCTTTATCAGAACCCTTAGATAAAAAAAAAATTCTCCCACTTTTCTGCTTTCCTTCTAATCTTGGCTGCATTGGTTTTATTTGTTAAGTTAAGAAATTTTTCCTGCTGCATCTTCTTTTCTCTAGACTAAATATGCCTGGTTCTTTTCATTGGTCCTTATTATTTCCAGGCCCTTCATCATCTTGGTTATACTTACCTATCTTCCTCCAATTTGTCACTCTCTTCTAAAATATGGCACCTTAAACTAAACACTATTCCAGATGAAGTGTGGATGAATACTTACAGTGAGGTTGCCTAGTCTTGGACACTATGCCTCTCTTAATGCAACCTTGCATTAGCCTCTTTTGTTGCCATATCCCATTGCATAAATACCTGCCCTTCTTATACTTCTGAAGCTATTTTTAGAAATCAAATATCTACCCTTTATAAAATTTAATTGTATTAGACTTGGCCATTATGATTCTATCATGCTATTCATTAACAGTTCCTTTTAGCATTATGTCATCTGCAGGAGCAGCTAGATGGCACAGTGGATAGAGCACCAGCCCTAAAGTCAGGAGGATCTGAGTTCAAATCTGATACTTACTAGCTATGTGACTTGAGAAAGTCACTTAATCCCAATTGCCTTGCAAAAAATTTTTTTTAAAATAATTATATCCCCTGTAAATGTATAAGTATGTCAACTGCGTCTTTATCTAAGTATTCCTGGAATATTACAAAGTAGACTTTCTTCTAACCTAAAATTATAGACTATTCTATGTAAACTAATTGAACCAGTCCTGAATCAATCTAAATGTATTCTACTCACCTCATTAAGAAGGCAAGTAATTTGATAAATGTTATACATGTGCAATCATGCAAAATATATTTCCATATTTGTCAAGTTGTGAAAGAAAACACAGGCCAAAAAAAAACTAAACTAAAAAAAAAAAAAACAAGAAAAATAAAGGATGCAAAAAACCCCAAAAAACAAAAAACAAACAGTATGCTTTGATCTGCATTGAGATTTGATCAGTTTTTTCTCTGGATGTGTAAAGCATTTTTCATTATAGGACCTTCAAAACTGTCTTGGATTTTTGTATTGCTGGGAATATCTAGATCATTCATAGATTATCACTGTACAATATTCCAATTCTTATATACAGTGTTCTGGTTCTGCTCGCTTCACTTTGCATCAGTTCATTTAAGTCTTTCCAGGGTTTTTCAAAAGCATCTTGATTATAATTCCTTATAGCACAATACTATTCTATCATAATCATACCACACACCTTGTTCAGCCATTTGCCAATTGATGTGTATCCCCTCAATTTCCAATTCTTGCTACCACTTAAATAGCTGCAGTGAACATTTTGCAACACTTAAGTCGCTTTTCCTTTTTTAAAGTTTCTTTGGGATATAGCCCTGATAATATTGTCTGATCGAAGGGTATACATAGTTTTGTAGCTTATTTGGCATAATTCCAAATCATTCTCCAGAATAATTGAATCAGTTCACAACTATACCCAGAGGTCATTAGTGTCCCAATTTTGCCATATCCCACTGAGCATATCATTTTCTGTTTCTATCATATTTCTATCATATCTGATGGGTGTGAGGTGGTACCTCAGAATTATTTTAATTTGCATCTCTCTAATCAATAGTTATTTAGAGCATTTTTTCATATGATTGGAGATAGCTTTGATTTTTTTATTTAAAAAATTCCTGTTCATATTCTTTGATCATTAATCAATTGGGGAATGACTCGTTATTATAAATTTGACTTGGTTCTCTCTATTTGTAAGAAATGAGGCCTTTCTTAGAGAAATTTGCTATAATTTTTAACCCAGTTTTTCCTTTTATTCTAATCTTGGCTGAATTGATTTGTTTATTCAAAACCTGTTTAGTTACATGCAATTAAAAACTTATTCATTTTATGTCCTATGATGCTCTTTATCTCATATGGTCCTAAATTCTTTCCTTATTCATAGATGTGACAGGTTAACTATTCCATGTTCACCTAAATTGCTTGTAGTATCATCCTTTATGTCCAAATCATGTACCCATTTTGACCCTATCTTGGTATATGGTGTGAAATAATGGTCTATATCTAGTTTCTGTGAAATTGCTTTCCCGTTTTCCCAGCAGGTTTTGTCAAATAATGTCTTGTCCCAAAAGTCTGGATCTTTGAGTTTATCAAACACAAGATTGTTAGTCATTTAATAATGTATATTGTGTACATACTCTATTCCACTGATCCACCTCTATGTTTCTTAGCCAATACCAGACTGTTCTGATAATTACCACTTTATAATAAACTTGAGATTTGGAACAACTTCCTTCACATTTTTTTTAATTAATTCTCTTTTATGTCCTTGACCTTTTGTTCTTCCACGTGACTTTTATGATTATTTTTAGCTTTATAAAGTAATATGTTGGTAGTTTTATTGGTACAACACTGAATAATATATTAATTTAGGTAAAATTGTACTTTTAATTGTGTTGGTTCATGAGTAATTAATATTTTTCCAGTTATTTAGATCCTACTTTATTTGTGTGAAGTGTTCTGTAACTGTATTCATATAGTTGATGGGTTTGTCTTAGCAGATAGACTCCCAGATATTTTATATTTTCTACAGTTATTTCAAATGGAATTTCTCTGTTTCTTGCTTTGTTGATAATATATAAAAATACATATTTTTAAAAATTTATTTTATATCCTACAACTTTGCAAAAATTGTTATTTAAAGCAATGTTTTAATTGACTCTCTGGAATTCTCCCAGTGTACCATTATATCATCTTCAAATAATAGTTTCGTTTCCTCATTGTCTATTCTAATTTCTTCAATTTCTTTCTCTTCTTATGACTATAACTAGCATTTCTAGTATAATATTCAATAATGGAAATGATAATGGACATTCTTGTTTCAGCCTTGTTTTATTGGGAATTCTTCCACTTTATCTTTATTATAGATAATACGTGGTTTTAAATAACTACTACATATTATTTTAAGGAAAGCCCCATTTATTCTTTTGTTTTCTAATGTCTTTAATAGAAATGAGTGTTAAATTTTGTTAAAAGCTTTTTCTGAATCTATTGAGATAATTATATGATTTTTATTGCTTTTGTTACTGATATAATCAATTAGATTGTTTTCTTAATATTAAGCCACCCTCGTATTCCTGGTATAAATTCCATCTGATCATAGTGTGGAAATATGTTTAACATGATTGTATATGTATAACCTACATCAAATTGCTTGCTGGAGGAAGGAAAAAAGAGAGGGAGAAAAATTTGGAGCTCAAAATCTTACAAAAATAATTGTTGAAAACTATCTTTACATGTAATTGGAAAAAAATACTATTAAATAAAAAATAAATAAAATAGGGGTAAATCTTCTACTTCCTACTTCTGTTGATCTGGGCAATTTATATTTTTATAAATATTCTTCCATTTTGCTTAGATTTTCAGATTTATTGGCATTTAATTGCCCAATTTATTGATCTGTTCTCTCACTTTTTTTTTTTTTTTTTTTTTTTTTACTGATGTAAGCATTTAAGAGACAGAAATTTTCTCCTAAGTACTGCTTTGGCTGCATCCCATACATTTTGGTGTGTTGTCTCATTCATTCTCTTTAATTAAATATTTTTATTGTTTCTATAATTTTTTTGACTCATTCTTTAGGACTAGATTATTTTGTCTCTAATTTTCAATCTGGCTCCATGGCCCTTTATGTACTGAAAGTTTTATTGCATTATGATCTGAAATGGATCCATTTAAAATTTCTACTTTTCTGCATATGCTTGTGACATTTTTATGACCTAAAACACTCAGTTTTTGTGTAGGTATCATGTACTACTGAGAAAAAAGTATATTCTTTTTAATTCCCTTTCCGTTTTCTTTGGAGGTCCATCATATCTAACTTTTCTAAAATTCTGTTCATCTCCTTAACTTCTTTCTTATTTATTTAACTCAGAGTTAATTTTTTCTAGTTTTATGAGGAGAAAGTTGAGGGTCCCCACTAGTATTGTCTACTTCCTCCTGTAATTCATTTAATTTCTCTTTTAAAAAATTGGTTGCTGTACCATTTGTTGCATTAATGTTTAGTACTGATATTATTTCATTGTCTAAGATAACTTTTACCAAGATGTAGTTTCCTTATCAATTTTATTTGGATCTATTTTTGCCTTCTCTGAGATCATGACTGCTTTTGTTATTGCTGAGTTATTTTAGTCATATCTAACAATTCATGACCCCATTTGTGATTTCCTTGGCTTCCTGACTCCAGGGCTGATACTCTATCCACCCTATCACTTACCTGCCCATAATTGTTACCCCTGCTTTTTTTTTTTTATTTCATCTTAAGCATAATAGATTCTGTTCTATCTTCTTACTTCTATTCTGTGTGTATCTCTCTGCTTCAAATATGTTTCTTGTAAAAAAAAAAACACACACACATATTGTGGGATTCTATTTTTTAATCCATTCTATTATTCACTTCTATTTTATGGATGAGTTCATCCCATTAACATTTACAGTTAAGATTACTAAATGTGTATCCCTCTAAACTGTTTTCCCTCATTTATCCATCCTTCTCTCCTTTCACTCTGCCCTTCCTCAAAAGAGTTTTGCCTCAGACCACAGTCTTCCTCAATTCACCTTTCTATCAGTACCCACTTTTCTTACCCCTCATACTCCTTAGAGAATAATACAGATTTCTGTACCCAATTAAGTGTATGTTATTCCCTTTTTCAGCCAATTCCTATGAGCATAAGATTCAAGCATTGTCCATCATCCCTCCCCATCATCCCCTACATTCTAAAAGCTTTTAAGTACTTCTTTTATTTGAGATAATTTACCCCATTCTACCTTCCTCTTCTCCCTTCTTCCACTGCATTCCTCTTTCCCACTCCTTAATTTTGTTTTTTTGAGTTTTTTTGTAAATATCATCCATCATAGTCAACTTACATCCATACTCTCTTTAACTGTCCTAATAATAAGGTTCTTAGGAGTTATGAATATCATTATTTAATATAGAAATGTAAACAGTTTAACATATTGAATCCCTTATGATTTATTTTTCCTGTTTACTCTTTCATGCTTTTTTTAAGTCATATTTGAAGATCAATTTTTTTTTAATTTAGCTCTGGTCTTTTCAATAAGAATGCTTGAAAATTCTCTATTTCATTAAATATCTATTTTTTTCCTGAGAAGAATTATACTTAGTTTTGCTGAGCAAAAAGTAGATATAATATTACCTTCTTTACCCTCTGGAATACGATATTCCAAGCCCTCAGATCCTTCAATGTAGATGCTACTAAATCATGTGTTATGCTGACTGTGCTTTCACAATATCCGATTTGTTCCTTTTTGGTTTCTTGAAGTATCTTCTCCTTGATCTGGAAACTCTGAAATTTGACTATGATAGTCCTGGGTTGTTTTATTTATTTATTTATTTTTCATTTTGGGATCTCTTTCAGTTAGTGATAAGTAGTTTATTTTTATTTTTATTTTACTCTTGGGTTCTAATATATACAATTTATTTATTTAATTTTTTTTTTCTTTTTGCTGCGGCAATTGGGGTTAAGTGACTTGCCCGGGGTCACACAGATAGGAAGTGTCCAAGATCAGATTTGAACTCAGGTCCTCCTGACTTCAGGGCTGGTGCTCTATCCACTGCGCCACCTGCTGCCCCTTGGGTTCTAAGATATTAAGGCAGTTTTCCTTAATAATTTCTTGCAAAGTGATGTCTAAGAGGCTCTTCTTTTGATCATGAATTTCAAATAATATAATAACTCTTAAATTATCTCTCTTCAATCTGTTTTTCTGGTCAATTGTTCTTCCAGTGAAATAGTTCATAAGTTCTTGTATTTTTTTGTTTTATTGTTTTTTGATATCTCATTGGATCATTATCTTTCCCAATTTTAATTTTTAAGGAATTATATTCTTCAGCAATTTTATGTCTCCTTTTCGATTCTGGCCTATATTTCTTTTAAAGAGTTCTTCTCTTCAGTGAATTTTTATATTTCTTTGACCATTTGGCCTATTGTGTTTTTAAGATGTTATTTTTTTCAGTGAATGTATGTGTATATGTGTTTCCTTTACCAAGCTGTTGATTCTTTTTTCATTGTTTTCTTGCATCACTCTCACCATACTTATTTTTGCATTATCTCACTATGTTTATTTTGTTTCTTATATATAATAGCCAGTTTTAATCATTTTCTTCTCTTCTTTACAGATACACTTCCTCAGAGTAATGCTGGAAACATTAATAATCATTATTTTACAAATCCCAGTTACCATACACTCACTCAGTGTTCTACATCACCTCATGTCAACAACCAAAATAGGATGACAATTGGAAAGGTAAAATAAAGATGCAAATCAGATAAGTTAGAAAAATATAAAAGCAAGAGATGTGATTTCTAGTATCTTATGGATTTTTAAAATCCTTTCTAGTACTTTCTAGTACTATAATTGAGAATATGAAATCTTTCACCATGACCAGTTCTAAGTATAAATGCAATTTTGCAGTCTTTAACTCTCTCACTTTCTTTTTATTCCCAGTTCCCACCTTCTCCCATATTTCCAAATACCTGATATCTTTGTATTATGTTCTAATTGCCAAAGTTTTACACTTCAGTGCCAAACTAGGTCTACCTTTCCTCACATTACTCTAGAATTAGAGTAAAAATAGAGTAGTTCATCATTTCAAGGTCATGGATGGAATCGCCCAGTTTAAAATAAAATGTACAAATCAGTTTGCATGGCACTGATGATCAAAAGACAAAAAAATTAAATAATCCTTCCCCTCAGAGAGATTATATACTGTTGATCAAATTAACTTAAATAGCCCTTAAAATTTCCAAGAATATTTTTGTTTTATTATAATAATGATGATGATAGTAGTCATTCCTTACATTTCTACAGCATTTTACAGTTTACAAGGTAACCTTATATAAATTATCTCCACTAAATCTTACAAGAGCTCTATAAAATAAATGTGGCAGATATTATTGTCCTCATTTCATAGAAGGGGAGAATGCAACTGACTTGGAGAAGCTTGATGACTTACTCAGGGTCCCACAGACAAGAAGTGACAGAGCCAGAGTTAGGCTTTGATTTTCCAACTTAATACAGTCTTCTTTTCACCATGAATCAGAGGGACCAAATGAATTAATCCAATGTCAAGCACTGTGGCACAGTGAATTTCAGAGATTATAGGGATGAGAGTTTGAGTTAGGAACATCCACAATAGAACTAAATGCTTATCTTCTGTAAGGCTCTATATTTTTGCATAATTCACAGAATCATTGAATCTTAGAGCTAGAAGAACTAAATAACTAAAGACAATCTTGTCCAACTTATTACTTATTGAATTCTTTCTTCAATATATCTGAAAAATATTCCTCTAATCTCTGCTCAAACACCTCCCCTAAATTGTAATACTATACTAAATTGTGCTCTTTTACTCAAAATTCTTTTCATTTTTAATAGTCAAAAAACAACCAGATATTTATGAACATAAAAAATGTGGATCCTGGAAAGCGAGGACCTGTTGTGGACTACACGGGGACACTCCCAGTAGACTGGAAACATGGTGGCTTCCACAATGAGCTTGGTGAGTCAAATTGACTGTACTTAGCAATCCTTTCATTATTTAAAGCAACCATAGAAAAACATATTAGTGAAGGTAACAAAAATTTATTAAGGTTGTGATGTGCACCAGGCACTGTGCTAGGTACTTAACAAATATTAGCTCATTTGATCCTCATAACAAATTTGAAAGGTAGGTATTATTATAATCCCCATTTTACAGTTGAGGAAACAAACAGAGAGAGGTAAAGTGATTTTCATACAGTAACACAGCTAGGAAGTGTCTAAGATTGTATTTGAACTCAAGTCTACCTGACTCAAGTCTGTAAGACTACCTAGGACTCTAACTACTGTGATTAATAGCTTCCTCTGAAATGTAAATGAAACGTGAGTAGGAATTGATAGGAAAAGGAATATCAATCATCTGGCTAAAAAAACAAACAAAAAAAACTATTCTAAAGTTTTGGATTGATCTATGGAAAAAGATTTGATTTAGGCTTTCCTGGAAAATTTGTGTTGAATTTAATTTATTCCTCAATTAGAAAGATCCCACTATTACTAGCTACTAAATACCTATTTTTAGATATGCTTCCCATTTTAATGTATCCTAACAAGCTTATAGTGAAATAGTCCAGGATGCTTAGTTGGTTGCAGGAAGGAAAAGATATTTCCATATCTCTATAGATTCTTATGTAGTATAGTATATATAGTACGTGTGTGTATAGATATATAGATATAGTATAGCACCCTTCCTTAGCTGTTTCTCTATTCTCAATTGCACTGGCAGGCTCCTAGAGAGTGGCTATTTCTCCCCTCAAGATTCTAGGTGTAACCTTAAGGTACTTAGGGACTTCTAGTACCCTCACTTAGAAGTGTCTATCGTTAGACAGACAATTTTAGTTAGAGATATTTACTAAGCAAGAATAATAAGAATAGATGGCAAAAAACTAATTTCTCCAAAAGTTTGGGACACACTCTACCAAGGGAAAATAGATTCAAACTTAAATAGAATCTGTGGCAAAAAAATAACTTTCAGCTCCTGATTGAATGAAATTCAATTTCTTCCTTTCTAGAATTCTTATGAAATTTCCCTCAGGAAAGTGTGAATTCTGTCCTAAGCCCTGGGGGTTGAGACTATTAGGATTCTCAAGTTGCACTACTTTCTGGCTAGCTTTTTGTGTTTCTCAATAGGCTGAATGCATTATCTTTTACTAGCCCAGTCAATCTACCTGATGAAATGATAACATTTATTCTGAACTCACTTTTCCCATCCCTTCTGCCCCTTTTTTTTTTTTTGGCAAGTTCAGGGATTTGGTTTCTTAAAAGCATTCTTAAATCATAACTATCAAATCTCCTCATATGAAATACATAGATCTAGAAAAATGCCAGATTCTTTCAACTAATACCAATACAGTTTGCTATCAGATTTTATCCAGTAGTGCCAAGCACTTTTCTCCTTCCTATCCTGATTAAGTAGCTTGTTCAAACTAGTTTATACCTGTGATTGATTGATTAAAGATATGTTGGCATTCTCACATCTGTTTTACATGTTTGATTGCTTAATTAATTTTGTAGATCAGTCAAAGTGGCTAATCACTTGATAAAGGTATCAGGGTATAGAACATCTTATTAATTACATTGAGCATAAGAATGTGAAGTTCCCTTCTTTCATAGTAAAAAATGGTAATTTGGAGGATTGATCCCTAAACAGGGTTGGCTGTAGCTGAATAGTAATTTATGACCTTGTAGTGGGTAAATAGATCCTTAAATGAAGACAAGGAAAGGTATCTAGTCTCTGTTAGCCTAATAGTGTGTCATTCACCTTAGTATGGCCAAGAGTGGGGAAGTTAGTTTGGTTTTACTTGAGAGTGCATATTCAAGACAAGTGAACCAATTTGTTTGAAGAAAACAGACAGAGAAAAATGCTCAGATTCAAGACTTCCAGTTGTGTTCTGTGTTGTTCAATTATTCAGTCATTCTTGACTGTTTATGATCCCATGGTCTATATCACTCCAGACCTTTCTGTCCTCCACTATCTAAAGTTATCCAAGTCATTGTTTCCATGACACTGCCTATCAATCTCATCCTCTGCTGTCCCTTTCTACTTTTACCTTCAATCTTTGCCAACATCAAGGTATTTTCCAGTGAGTCCTATCTTCTCATTGTGTGGCCAAAGTATTTAAGCTTCAGCTTCAGATTTCATTCTAGTGAATAGCGTGGATTAATTTCTTTTAAGTATTAACTGATTTGATCTCTTCATTGATCAAAGAATTCTCACAAGTCTTCTCCAGCACCACAATTTGAAACTCTTAGTTTTGTAGAATTCAATTTCCATATAATCCAACCTTCACAGCCACATATTGCTGTTGGAAAAACTATAGCCTTAACTATATGGACCTGTGTTTTAGTATACTGTTCAGATTTGCCAAAGGTTTCCTTCTAAAAAGCAAGCATCTTTTAACTTCATGGCTGTATTCATCATTTGCAGTGATCTTTAAGCCCAAATATATAAAATCTGACACTATTTCCATTTCTTCTTCCTCTGGTTGACAGGAAGTGGTGGAACCAGTTACCAAGGTCTTAGGTTTGTTTATGTTAAGCCTTAAGCCAGCTTTTACTCTCCTCTTTCATTCTTATCAAGAGGCTTCTTAATTACTTTTCACTTTCTGCCCTCAGAATGGTATCATCTGCATATTTGAGATGGTTGCTATTTTTCTTGGCAACCTTAATTCTGTTTTTTTTTTATTTGTCCAGTCTGGTCTTTAGCATGATGTACTCTGCATATAAATTAAATAAATAAGGTGACAACAAATAACTTTGTGATACTCTTTTCTAATCTTAAACCAATTAGTTGTTCTAAGTTCAGTTTAACTGTTATTTCTTGGCCCATATATGGGATCCTCAGGAGACAAGTAAGATGATCTGGTAACTTCCATCTCTTTGAGGACTTGCCATGTTTTTTTGGATTCCACATTTTCAAAGGCTTTAGTGTACTCAAGAAGCAAAAATAGATGTTTTTCTGAAACTCACTTGCTTTATCCATAATTTAGTGAATATTGACTATTTGGTCATTAGTTCCTCTACTTCTTCAAAAACTAGCCTGCTCTTCTGGTAATTCTTGGTCCACATAATGTTGAAGTCTAGCTTGCAGAATCTTAAGCAAAACCTTGCTGGAATATGAATGGAGTTCAATTATGCAGTAATTTGAACATTTCTTAGCATTGACTGTGGTGTGGAGCACAGTTGAAAATTCAGAGGGCTAAACTGGTTTTTGTTTTTGTTTTTGTTTTTTTTTTTGTTTGTGTGTATGTGTGTGTGTGGTTTGTTTGTTTGTTTTTGGAGAGAGAGAGAAGTGAATAGGTAAATAGCTTCTAACAGAGTCAGAAGCAGCCATGTGGCATAGTAGATAAGAGTGCTGAGCTTCAAGCTAGTGATTCTAAAAGCAAAGGAGAAAAAAAGCAAGTAATTTTAGAGTTTGGAGTTTTAGTGCCTTATCTGGTATTTAAGAATGGCTAGCATAAATATTAACTCTTTTCTCCATATTGGAAAAAGAAGACATTTGTTTAAATCAAAATCACAAGTTATTTGAGAAAAAGCGGATTTTTGACTTCAAGAGTAGATTGTAGTCTGATATAATGTAATTGTCTAAGTAAATAAGGAAATTCATTTAAATAGATCATAAATTTGCAAGTTCGTGAGTAAAATACCCATTTGGAAGTAAGTTGGCAAAAAATGGGGAATTGTAAACCTTTGAAATTTTAGCTCTAATTGGAAGAAAGTGAAGTTTTACAATGAGTTGCATAAGAAAATTTTGCTAATTTGCAAAACAGAATCAATAGAATAAGTGAAATCCAGTCTGAAAATAATTTGGATATTTGGGAGAGGGAAGGTCTAAAATTAAGAAACTAATCATTAAAATAAAAACAAAAGTGAAATATTAAAACATAAGCTTTTTTTTATTAAAACTTTTTATTTGTATAACATATGTATGGGTAGTTCCCCAACAATGATCTTTACAAAGATTTCCATTACAAATTTTACCCCCAGTCCACTCCCCTCCCCTAGATGGCAGGAAGTCCACTACATGTTAATAATGTTGAAATACTTGAGAAGTTATGCAAGAAAAATCCTATCTACAAGAAAAAAAAGAATCAGAGAAAGGCAACACAATGCAAGCAAATGTCAATAGAGATCATGAAAATGTTACGTTGTGGTCCATATTTCATTTCCCTCTCTCTGGGTGTATATGGTTTTCTTCAGTGAACAATTGGGACTGGTTTGAGACAATTCTTTGTTGAAGAGAGCCATGTCCATCAGAATTGATCATCATGTAATACTGTTGTTGCTGTGTATGATGATCTCCTGGTTCTGCTCGTTTCACTGAGCATCAGTTCATGCAAGTCCCTCCAGGCCTCTCTGAAATCGTCCTTCTGGTCGTAAAACATAAGCTTTTAAAGAGAAATAAAATTGGGGCACCTAGGTGGTGAAGTAGTTAGAGCACCAGCCCTAGAGCCAGGAGGACCTAAGTTCAAATCTGGCCTCACACACTTAACACTTCCTGGCTGTGTGACCCTGGGCAAGTCACTTAACCCCAATTGCCTCAGCATAAAAAGAGAGAGAGAGAGAGAAATAAAATTCTATGTTTTAGAAGGCTTAGTCTGTATTAATCAGAGACAGAAAGAAAAAGAGCGAGAGGAGAGAAGACAGAGACAGAGAAAGATGGAGAAAGAGAGAGATACAGAGACAGAAAGACAGAGAGGAAGAGGGAGAGGGAGATAGAGGTGGGGATTAAAAGAGAATCAGAAATAATTTACACTGACATAGTGTAGACCTGAAGTTCAATTAAAAAGCAATGAGAAGTATATAAGGATACTCCTAGAAGTAGAAACATTTTAAAATGCATCTAAAATTTTGATGTCCAGACAGCAGGAATATAGAACTAATGATTTTTCACCTGAATAGAGACAAAGGTCTCATTTTTGCCAGCTACATTTCTAGCATGTACCACAAGAAAAAAAAAAAAAAACAAACCCAAGATTTAATTTAGGATAGATAGCATTGCATGAGAAGTTTTAAACCTCGCTGAGGAAAAAGGTGAAGAAAAGACTTGTCAAGCCTTTAAAACTGTGGCTCTATTCAGAAAACATTTCTTCTTCAGGAAGTTAGAATTAATTTTGACAATTTCCATGTTTTCCAAACTTGATCAAAGACTTTGGTATTCATATACATCTGGAAAAAATAACTAGAATGATATAACAAGCTTTAAAACTGAACAGTTTGAAAAATTTGGATTGTATTGGGTGTGACAGAAGAAAATTATTATTCACAGAATAGTATAAAATATTATTGAATTTAGCTTTGTGTAATTGTTGTTATTTGATTGTTTCAGTCATTTCTTGGCAAAGACACTGGAGTGGTTTGCCATTTCCTTCTCCAGCTCATTTTACAGATGGCAAGGAAGGCAAATAAGGTTAAGTGTCTTACCCAGGGACACACAGCTAATAGTTTCTAAGACCAGATTTAAACTCATGGAGATGAGTCTTCCTGATTCCAAGCCCAGGCTCTGTTTACTGCACCACTTAGCTACCCCTCACCATGTTGTTATTGTTCAGTCATTTTTTTCCCAGTTATGTCAGATTCATCTTGACACTGGGGTCAAGAAAACCCCAGATGGAATCATGGAGTCAGACATGACTGAAATAAAAGAACAACAATGTATGTGGCTAGAAATTGTCTAACCCAAAAGCTACTAGTACAGAGACAATCCCAAGGAAGCTGGATGGCTTTAGGTTATGCTTAGATCTCTTGTAGGTCTTAGGTTATGTTTAAGTTTTGAGTTCCCCAAATTTGAATATTTATGTTTTTACTTCTTAATCAATCTTAATTTGAATGTTTATGCTTAACAATATACATCTAAATGGACCTTGTTGGGGGAACTGCCCTCTTTACCAAACTCTTCTACTGCTTCATGGTATTTGATTAGTGAACTGGTACTCTAGGAAGGGATAACTTATATCACCTTCTCCTTTAGCAAATGATGAAATAAATTAGAAAAACTGAAATTAGAGAATATGATACAGCTTAGTTGTATCTATAAGTTAATAAGCATTTATTCATTATCTTCTATGTGCCAGGCACTGTACTAAATGACAGAGATTTAAAAAAAAAAAAGGCAAATGTCAGTGTCCAGTTGCATGGAGCTTACAGTCCATTGAAGGCAATGTGAAAAAGGTCTTATAAACAAGCTATATGCATGGTGATTTGGAGATAATAGAGAGAAGGGATGTGAATTAGGGAGCATCAGGAATGACTTCTTTTTTTTGTAATTTATCTTTTTTATTAAAGCTTTTTATTTTCAAAAAAACAAATAATGAAATATATTTCTTTCCAAACTATTTCAAATTTTAGGATTTGTTAATCTAGTAACTGCTATGTCATATCTTTATAACCGTAAGAGCTAAATTGATTGACTACTCCATGCAGGTTTCTGAATGCAACTCATACAGAATGCCAAAACTGTTAGATGAATGGAGTGTTTTTTTTTTCATGTAGCTTATTAGAAGATGAAGTAATAGCATTTGACTAGCAATAAATTTTGTGTTTGTGTTACACATTTTAAGTCCATGGTATTGGTTTACATTACATTTATGAGTTTCTTGCACTGTGATTTTGGGAAATGATTGTATAGAAGTGATTTATTATCTTTGGGTCTTTGGGAAGTTAGCTTCTTTTTTGATCTGATTTCTCAGATAACTTTCAGCTATTACTTCTTGGAGATTTGTCTGAAAGTCAAAGTGCTCTTCTGATTGAAGGTTGTTATAAGTATTCAAATGGACATACTCTGATTTGTCAAAGTTAACTTAGTATTTTTCTATGAGTTCTATGAGAAACTGCCTGTCCTTCTGAATATTCTGTCTTAGTAAGGTTGTAAAACTTAACAGCTCTTGAAAAAATAAGCTACAGGAAGGTGCCCAAATGACCCTTCCCCGTTCTATGATGTGATACTAAAATATGCCTTCAAAAGGAGAGTATTAAAAAATATAGAGATGGGGCAGCTAGGTGGCGCAGTGGATAGAGCACCATCCCTGAAGTCAGGAAGACCTGAGTTCAAATGTGATCTCAGACACTTAACATTCCCCAGCTGTGTGACCCTGGGCAAGTCACTTAACTCCAATTGCCTCAGCAAGAAGCAAATTAAAAAAATAGAGAGATAAGGTATATTAAAGCTTTAGTTTTTAATGGCATATTAGGTCTTACTTTGAAAAAGACAACATGATCAAGTTGGTATCAAAATATTCTTTGGGTAAACAATATGCTAAAACATCTCTTGATAATCTCAATTGTATTCAGAACATTAGAATATCTTCTCTATTAACAATAAATTAATAAGAAAGAACAAAAACAACCAAAATTCATACACTAAAACACTAAGGTTGCTATCACCTGGAGCAGTCTTAGTACAATAATAGATTCTTTTCTTTTTCAGTTTGATTACTCACTTTTCTACTCCCAATCTTGAAGATCTTATTATAGTATATTAATTTCTCGGTAGGTTCTCATGGAACTGAGGTTAAGAAACTTACAACATCCATTGAATTCCTAGTATTATATCTCAGAGTTCTCATTATTTCCCACTGACTCCAAAATGTTAGATTTGCTAGATCAAATTCTAGCATTCATTCTGCATATTCTCACTGTTTCTCTCCCTCTTGAATTACAGGTGCTTTTGGACTTGACAGAGAATATATGAGGAAATCCTTAAAAGGTAAGTTTAAATTAGAAGAAATAATTATTTCATGAGAGTATTATGGGGATTTTATTAAAGGTTGAAGTAACTTGTTGAATAGCCAATGGAAATTTGCTCTAGGCTGACAGTGTGTAATATAAAATCTTAGAATATTAGTAATAGAAAGAATTAATTATCTAGTCCTCCCTCTTATTTTACAAATGAGAAAACAAATATGCTAAGAAGTTATTTGAAGGGACAAAGAATTTAAATTCACATTTATGAGATTTGCAGGTGAGGAGGCCAGGAAGACTTTGGCCTTGCCCTTAGGGCAGAGACTATTCATAATTTTGTCCCTCACCATTTCTCCCTTAGATTTCAAAAGATATTGGGGAGTATGGAGCTAAAGTCTATTAGCCCTTGCTTTATGGGAGTGGGGGTGTGTCGGAAGGGGGCTTGGAGAATGGAAGGATAGTTGGAACAAGAAGGGATTAGATTAGACTTCCCCCACCTTCCTGAAGGTGACAGACTACCTCCCAGCTGAGAAAGTCAAAGAGAAAAGTTTCTAAGGATCCTAAACTAATTCTCATTGCTCTAATTGAAAGAGCACCATGGTACCTTAGCTGCAAAAGTATTATAATACTGCAGCTAAAGTTAATGGAGTATTTATTTAGTTTAGTTTAGTCAGTGGCTGAAGGTGGAAAAAGACTACAGCTGTCCAACAATAAACAAGCCTAGAAAGGACCATAGAGACTCTGCATCCTAAGAAAAGCCCAGCAGTTGAGTGATACCAAACTACTTGTCAAGCACCCTATTTGATCCAGCCTGCTAATATAAATAGTGGTTGGTGCAGTGAGCCCAGAGAGGGTACTACATATAGAAAATGGATTATAAAAATATATAAGTATACTTTATACATATAAAAGTCTTTATAGTATATAGGTATACATGTGTACAGGTTATATACAGTGAATGCAAACTAATTTAGGGAGGTGCTTTCTTATATAGAAAATTTCTCCAATTTATCCTGTTTACATAATTTATAGTTGTTTGTGAGTTGTTTCCCTCATTATACTATGTACTCATTGAGAGCACTTTTTTGGTACCGGGCATATAGTAAGTGTTTAATAAATGCTTACTAACAGTTGATTGAAGATAGCCTATGAAAAGGAATGGAGGTGAAAAATGGAATGTGATGAATGGGGGAAGATCAAGTCAACCTATTTAGCTAGACTGTAGAGTATGTGAATTGGGATAATAAAAAATAAATCCAGAAAAATAGGTTGGAACCAGATAATTAAGAGCTTAAATACCATATCCAGAAAGATATGTTGGAACCAGATAAGTAAGAGCTTAAATACCATAATGAAGATAGTATTTTTTCATAAAGATAATAATGAACTTAAGTGAGAGAGTAAAAAATTTAATTCAACAAACACTTAAGTAACTATTTTGTGCTAGGCCCTAAAGATACAAAGATCAAAATAAAACAATACTTGCACGTGGAGTGGTTATGTTATAGAAAGAGGAAGAGAAAGAGGGGGAGCATAGATATTAGTCAGCTGCAACTAAAATTGATTGTGAATTTATGTTTTATTTTAAAAATAGCCTTTAAAGTCCACATAATGAAGTTGTGATATAAATCAGCATCAAAAATATAAGGAATTTTCAGTTGTTCAAATTGAGAAATAATTCTTCAGTTTTTAAATACAACCTCTTTACCTTTTCTGTTTCTAAATTCTCTGTTTTAGCTACATTATAGATTTTAGCTACACTCTTTGAGATACAGAAAGATGATATACAATCTTTTACTCATTTGACTCATTGATCTTCAAACTTTGAAGTTTGTGGTGGTAGTTTTCACTAAGGAACAAAGCAAATATTCATACACATTTCACTTTGAAACTTTCTTGTATATAAACAGTTCAGTAATCTAATGTCAAATATATAGCTTCCTGAAGTTATTTTTTTCTTCCACAGATTTAGTAAAGAATTCTGAATATAATTCAAGTAGCTGTTCACTAAACAGTTCTGAAAATCCATATGCTACTATTAAAGATCCACCAGTAATCATACCCCAAAACTCAGAGAGTGGCTACGTGGAAATGAAGTCACCAGTACACAGAGACTCTCCATATGCTGAGATCAGTAGCTCAGCTTCAGCTAATAAGAATGTCTATGAAGTTGGTAAGAGAATCTAGTGAATATTAAATTCTTTCATGTTACTTTGAAAGTAAACTAAAGTAGTTAATAAATAATTGTTAAAAATATTATTTAATTTTTCCTAATCCAAAAACAGTAGTCAATTGGTATACAGTGCCTTAAAAATGACATTTTCTTAATTTCCAAACCATTTATACTCATCTCATTCTGTCCCACTAATAGACCGTTGTTTTTTTTTTTAAACTAGTACCAATTATGTTAATGATTACTGCTTTGTTATACAGTTTGAAATCTCTTACTGGTGGACTCCCTTTCTCACTTTTTTTCCCTATTGCCTTAAGATTCCTGACCTTTTATTCCTCTGTATAAACATTATTTTTTTCTAGCTATATAAAATATTCTTTGGGGAGTTTGATACAGGACTGGTGAAGCAAATTAATTTAAGGAGATACTGTCATTTTTATTATATTGGCTCAAGCTATCATAAAAACCCAACATCTCTAGTTTTGATAGGGAGAAAAAGAAAACAACAGAACTCTGAATACTTGATATAGGAAATGTCTTAAGAAGACAAAGAAATTATACATTCTGCTAACATAGCAGTTTTGTCAGTATATTCAGCTATGCAGAGTACATGCAAATTTTGTGTACATTTATATGATTTGTACATTTGTATTTGTAGTTTTATCTGTGAAGCATTGTATACATGTAGTTCATTTGGGACACTATCATTGAGACAACATGATTTTTGTGTTTTGTGTTTGTTTTTTTTAATCATAGTTTGACTTTTTTTATTCCCAGAAGAGTAGTTTCTAGAATATCTATGTACTAGAAAGGTTGTAGTGGGGAAGAGAGGGGAAATATTCAGTCTGATGCAGGATAGAGAAATCTAAAAGCCATGGGTTTAAATTAAGCCAATTTTACCTTTCTCAGCTTCAGTTTCCTCTTCTATTAAGTGGAGGGGGTAAATCTAGATGATTTCTAAGCTTTCTACAATCTCTCAATCTATAATCTTGTGAGTCACACAGCAATTTTGTTGTGAATCACTTAACATCTCTGATCCAGCAACATCATCATCCTCTTGCACTGCAGTGTTAATTATGATAATCAATGAACACTTCAACAATAGCAAAATAGTTAATCAAATCAGAGTTATTTAACATTCAAAGTCATATATCTGTGCTTTTATTAAAAAATCCCTCCTTTGTTCCACATTTGCAAGAAATGTTTTATTCTTTATTTGCTTGTCATTTTTTATAAATGTCTGTTTTTGGTTGTCACAGAACCCACAATGATTATTGTACAAGAAGTATTAAGCAATAATGGACCTCTCAGCCAGGATCCATATGACCTTCCAAAGAACAGCCACATTCCATGTCATTATGATTTACTACCAACTCGAGACACTTCATCATCTCCTAAGAAAGAAGTCACTAGCAACAGCAGCAGTGAATGATAATACTTTATTGGACATGGTAGAACACTTTAAAGAACTCTATTTTAGTTCTCCTCCTGGTACTGTGTCACCTTATTTGGATGTTAATCAATGTGATAGAAAAATGCTAAACATTAAGAATCTCAAAATTTTATATTTGCTGAGGGTGATTGATTAGTAGGTGACAGACAGACTGATGAGATGCTAGTGTTCTCACTCATGACGGTGGATCTTTACAGCAAGCACACTGGCATCCTAACACATAATCTAAAAGCATTCATTTGCAGATGAACTTTACACGGGTTGCAGTGAGCACAGAAAACAGTGTCTTCAGCTCCTTCTTTCCCATTGTAGAGCTATATGCAGTATTATGCAGTCTTTCAAGTAACTTATTTCGAAAAAGTATTTTGAATGCTTAAACACCTAGAGAAAAAAAAAAAAAAAACAGGCCTGCTGAATACAGCCATGCTGCCAAATTTCTATGGAGTGGTCTCACATATCAAAACACTGAAAAGCAGGTGATAACATGAACCTGACAAGTCTGCAAACAATTACAGGATGCAAATAAAAAGTGTACAAAAGTGTGAAAAATCAAGTGTAGAGTAGGTGGCAGAATACACAACCTAAAATGGTTTTTAATAGCAAAGATTACAAAGAACTGCCTAACTGATGCACCAGCAAGTGATGTTTTGTATTTAGATGTTTGCATCTAGGAATGCTTTAGTACTATGACATTTTCTAGTCACAGATCCTATGCACAATGCCGCTAATAGATATATATTAACATAGCAGCAATTATTTCATAAATATGTAAATGAGTCATTTTGTTTTTTGACAAAATGGATTGAATGTGTGCATGATATGAAGCAGGATGTGATAAATGAACTTATAAGAAGAAGTTTAAATTTTGTAATAGTGGTATAGAATAATTACAAAGAGTTTGGATTAATTCTTTTTCTTAGGAATGATTACAAGATCTCTGTTCATAAGTGTCAAAGTTGTTGATAGTTGATATAGGATAACTATGCTTAAGCTGGTCTTTTGCATGGCTAATAATTTGATATGTAACCAGTTTTTTCCACAAATTTTTTAATTGTGTATTTTAAACTATGTTTTATGGTGACTGAATTATTACTGAAAAAATATTGTATGTTAATTTTTCTTAAGTTTTTGATACTCATCTTTTGTTTAATCTGGAAACACTTTTATCAGAGGAGTGTCAACTGGTATTGAATAGATGCTTTATGATGGCCTCTTTGGTAATTTAGAAAGACCTATAAATCTGTCACCTGGTTTTCTATTATAGATTCCCCCTAGAAGAATCCTACGACTAACAGGAGAAACATTTTACTTACTTCAGAAGGCTGTGCTATTGTATTAATGATATAATAGCAATGTGCAAGTTACTCATAATTGCATCATCCAACCCTGCCTTGATTACCCTTTTTAGGATGTAGAATATCATACAAGAAATCTAGGTTTTCTTTCTGGGTAAAATCTTTTGATTTATCCATCAATGGTGTGTTAATGAGGAAGAAACCCCAGAAATAAAACAATGTATCATAATTTATGGGTTTCCAAAATTCATAAGACATAGAATTTACGTGATGGTTCAATCATTAATCAGTAAAAATATATTTTGAGTTCCTAGTATTTGTGATCATTGTGTTGTACATGTAAGGATATAGGAAAATGTTCCTTCTTTCCTGGTATCTCCTATAGCTTAAAATTCTAGGGAGATATGGGGTTAGGGAAAATAAAATAGAACTACATACATATTTAATTTTTAAAATTAAGATGAATTGCCTAAGCAAAGATCCTTCCCCCTCCACCTGCACTCCTTCCAAAGAATCAGTAGATTTCTTGCAGGATGATGACATTGTAGGAGTCTGACTTTTATATAATTTTGAAAGACCATGATTTTTTCCACCAGAAAAGTCTTAAAAGAACAATCAAATCTATTTGTGTGAAATGTCAGGAGGTGTACATAAAGATCAGAAGAATTGATTATGTTAAAAAGATAAATTTTAAAAAGAAATTTTTCAAAACCCCATTAGAGGCTCAAAATGATTCCCTCTTAGTTTCTGGAAATAGATCAAGAAAATGTGTCTTTTTTCATCACGTATTTGGAAGAGAAAAGTGTATGCTTAAAGACATCACTACTGAGTCTGGAAAATAGATGTAAATGTAAGAACTGCTGCTGAACTGTAAAATTCTGCAATGAATATAATTCTTAGGATGACTGTTTCACTGAGTAATTATTCATACACTTGAAAAAATATAAGGTACTTTTAAGACATTATAGCATCAGAATAAATTAAACCATTTCACAGATGTTTGAGTCACTCTATCTTCTAGGGGAAAATAAGATTTTTTGGAGGGTCACTTTTATATACTTATATGTATTAAGATAGAGAGTGCCTGGTTGTTTGAATGACAGTGAAAATGAATTATAACAAGTCTCAGATTTGAAAATATAAACCTCTAAGGGTTTTCTTCAGTCATTTTGAATTTAATTTAGAATGATGTCACCAAAGTAGTTATATAATATAAAGATATTTTTCATAATGTGTGAATCTCTGTTTATTTCTGACCTTAAAAAAAATCTTTCTGTTCTATGGTAACTTAAGCTAGATGTGTCAAACTTGGGCTACATGAGGCCTTAAGATCTTCCAGGTGGGTCCAGAACCAAATCAAAATGTAATTGGCAAATGTTTAACAAAAATAAATAAAAATACAACGAAACATAGATAATGTTAATTTGTTGCTTTCTAAGCCAATATGTGGCCCATGGGGATCCATTTTTATTTGTTTGATATCATAGACTTACGCTGTTAAAAATTCTTGGTAAGATCTATCATAAGATATTACCTCATGAATCATTAAAGTGAACTAAACTATTAATCTTTGCCTATACATAAATGGATTGTCATACAAATAAAAACAAATTATTCCTTTACATTTATGTATTAAAATGAGCCTAAATTTACATTATATTATTTTAGTGAGACAAAAAAGTATATATGCTCAGTTAATTTAATGAGGAAAATCAACTTTATGTGATCATTTACAAGATTTGATAAAACTATATATTCCATAATTTACTGATACTAATAAAGCTAATAGGTGATTACCACCATTTAGCATCATCATTTTGACAAACTTCCAAATCAGTTTTCCTCAGAGTAATTTAAGTAAGAAAAACAAAACTTTCCAATTTTATAATAGGACTTTTAGTTCTGATACTAACCAAACACATTAGGGAAGTAGAAAATAGAAAAATCTATACAGAAAGATAAATGATTTTGTGATAGGTAAATAGATAAATAATTTCAATGAGTACTTATTAAGCACTTACTTTATGCCATGAACTGTGGTAAGAGCAGGGAATACAAACACAAAACCCTTATATTCCAATTCAAAATTATATTCTAAAGAGGAAAAACTGCGTATAAAAAGATAATTACAGGAGAAAGGAGGCATGATGTAGATGGCCCAAAAGTGAGGTGCAAGCCTGGCTCCAGGCAAAGTCAGGCAATAACTCATCTTTGAGAGCCTTGCACCCCAGGAGCAGAATCCAAGGTGTCCTGGTAAAGAGGTGGATGAGAATGATAACTAGAGCACAGGAAGCATAATATAGAAATGGCTAGAAATCAAGTCTTAATTCCATAAGCAATAGGAGCTATGCCTTCAAATAATAAGAAGAATATAGCAATGTAGGCTTTTCCTAGAACATTGAAAAGGATGAATGTATAAAAATAAATTGGATAGAACTATAGTAATGAAATGCCTTTGAAATTGTGGTTGTAAGGAAACATCCTCATTTAAAGTCTGATGTCACTAGAAATTGCTTTCTTAAATCATAGTTTTAATAAATTCGGGTTATGTAGCTTTATTATCCTGAAGAAAAATTTAAAAAGAACTTGGTACAGAATGTTTTATATTTTGAAAATGTAAATATAATCACATGTTGTAAATAACTTTAATGCTTATTAATTATTGTACAGCAACTTTTGCCCTTTGGGGATGCAATTAACACTGTTGTCTTAACACAAGGTCTAATTATTATATTTTAGTTTTAGACCAGTTCTCATTTTGATGTTTCCAAATTGTAATATATATATATATTTTTTTTAAATAAAAATTACAAATTATGTCAACATTTTGTCAGTTGTAGCAAAAAAACTTATCAATTTAAAAAATCTGTCTTCCAAAGTTGACAAATATTCATTAGTATTATCTATCACTACCATTTCTATCCCTAAATGTGCAAACTGTTTAATGAAAGATTCGGAAAATATTCTTTATTTCTATGTATGTTTCTGTTATGAATTAAGTGGAAGGGATAAATTGTGAATAATTGTTTATTAATATTACTAATAATACATATTATTATTTATCTAGAATTTAAAAACATCATCCTTAAATGATAAATCTTCTTGGAATATGAAAAACACCCTACTTAACACAGTTGACAATCAAAAGAAGTGTTAAGATATGATCCCTGCCATGAAAGCTCCTACAATATAATTGGAGAGACAAGACATGCATATATGAAGTTAAGGCATGTATCAAAACAATATAGGACTATACCAAAAGAATGACAGAAATAGGATGGTCTCTAAAGTGAATGATGTTTCACTATTTTACAGATATCCTTTCTACATCACAACCTTCCCCATCACAATTTTGATAATTAATGGGTTGGCATAAGAAATAAAATGGGAATTTGGGGAGAGTTTTGTGGAAGCTGCAGATGACAAAGACTAGCAGACAACACAGAAAAAGATTAGAAATTCAGAAATGTATAAAATATATCTCTTGTATAATATCAACTCAAATTTTATAAGAAGGTACTGTAAATATCCCATAAAAGAAAAAAAAAAATCAGACTTCTCTGGTACCATACTCTTAACCTCAGCAATGTGGAAGTGATTACATAATTGGTCCATTTTCTATTATTTATTTCAAGGACACAAGTTTTTATTCCTTCCACTGGCATAGACACCAACATATGTAACTTAGTAGTTAGTCCTTTGGGGGGATTTTTTTTGGAGACTTTCCATATCCAGGCTGAAAGTGTGAAGGCCATTCACAGATTGACCAAAATGTAGTTCACTTTGAAAGCTTTCAATTATTCGTTTTTTCAGACCTAGTTCAGTTCAGCCCCCATTAGAAAGCCTGGTGGGTCCTCTGCTCTGGGAATTCACTATATTAATGCCAAACTTATATAAACACCAAATCAATTTTAGCCTTGTTTCAACTCAAGACCTCCAAATACCAGCTTCAATTTCCACCGGTAGAGAACAGTCAAGTATTTTGAAAGATGGTGTGACTAAAACAATAATCACCCTATAGGCAATCAATTCAATGCAGTACTCAGTATGACCAATTTTATATCACAATGAGACATGGGAGAGGGATTTTTTTAGAAGACTTTTATAGCTAATTAAAACTTCAATTTTCTAAATGAGACTTTTCTGCAATTTAAAGTTCTATAATAAGAAAATGGACAATTTTTCATTTACAAAATGAATTAATTAACATTCTGCTATTTTTATACTATTGTCTGAGAGGTTTCTAAAATGGTATTCTTTGACATTTCTATCTTTTCAACTCCTTTTTCTATTTATTATTAGTTCCTGGTTTCCCTTTCCTGTTCATAGTTCTCAAAAGATGTATGTAAATTCATTGATTACAGCAATCTGTTTTGGAATAAGAGACATAAAACAGTGGAAAATTATGTATTAAATTATCTAGAACCATGAGTCATGGTTTTATTTTTCCATAATAGTGGATTTGGCAAGTGTCTATAATAGTATGTTGGGATATTAAGCCCAATTAAAATAATGTGAAATTTACGATATACACAATAAATACATATTGCCCAGACCAAGAAAATACAAGTAGGAGGATGAACAGGAAAGAATAGTGTCACAAGAACTCAGAAGAATATTCATCCAAGAAGAAAAGGTGACCAGCCGTGTCCAGTGCTACAGACAAGTCAAGAAGGATAAAGACTGAGAAAAGACCATCAAATTTGGCAGCTAAGAAATTACTTGACAACTTTGGAAAGAACAATTTTAGTTGAATGATAAAGTGCAATGCCAAATGGTAGAGGACTTCAACATGAATAAGAGAGAAAGTGAAAGCAATGGATGTAAATAGTTTTTCCTAGGTCTTTGGCTAGAAAATGCAGAGATACAGCATGATAACTTGAAGAAATGGTAAAATGTAGTGAAGATTATTTTAAGAAAGAGAGAAACATAACATGTTAGTATCAGAGAAGGAACCAGTAGGTAGGGAAAAATTGAGGGGTAGAAAAAGCATCTTGATTGAGGGGGAAATTTACTAGAGAAAAAAGGAGATAGAATCAAAAGAAGATGGAATTGGAAAGAAGGGGTTTCCTTAAGATTAGAAGAATAAAGTTTTAGTTTTTAAAATACTAATTATGGCTTTAGAGGAAAAAGGGAAATTCAGGGAATATGCACAAGTAAAGAAAATCATCTTTATTTGCAAGTGATAAGATGGTTTACTTAGAGAATCTTAGAAATTCAATAGAAAAAGTTAATAGAAACTATTAGAAATTTCACTAAATTAGCAGGAAATAAAATAAATCTATAGTTATCATTATTTCTAAAATTAAATAAAAGGCTATAGAAAAATAAATTCTATTCAAAATAACTAATAAATGGATAAAACAATTTAGACATTCTCAGGACTTAAAGGAATCCACCACAAAATTTACTCTTGATTAACAAGCATTTATGTGCACCAAGAACCTATGTTGACCACTATGGATACAAAGAAAGATAAAAACATGGTCCCTGCCTATGATAGGACAGAGCTCCCCATTTCTCCAAATCAGCAATTAATTGTCTCTAAAAAGACAACAAAGCTATCCCAGAGACTTACTTGGCCCCTTCCTTCTTTGACATAGCTTCCTGGTCACCTAAGTGTAGAAAATCCAGTCCACTTGGAATTGGGGTCCTCCTTAACTTGGTAGATTTGTGAAAACCAAACAAGTCATCAGACCTTGCCCTGTTAACCAGTCTTGACAAGACTTGACAACAAACTGGATATGTGGAATGAGTGTGAGTGTGGAATTGAAAATGACACTGAAATTGTGAGCCTGAGTGGGTGGAAGTCACCCAAATAATAATACTCTTGGTATGATCATTAAAGCTCCATGAGCTTTACACAGTCTCATTCTGTGTATGCTGTGTATACAGGGAAAAGTGAGCCACGGACAGACATTAGACAACACCCATAATTAGTGGGGATGACATGGAGAAAAATTTAGCAAAGGAGACTGAGAAGGGTCAGTTAGGAGGAGAATCATAAAAGAACAATGCCATGAAAACCTAGTGAAGACAGAATATCAAGAATATGAGGGTAATCAAAAATTGCAGAGATCAAAAAATAAGAGGATTAGGAAATGGCCATTAGCGTTGACAATTAAGAGATCTGCTGTAATTTTACAGAGAGCAGTATAGTTGAATGGAAGTCAGATTGTAGAAGGTTTAGAAGAGAATGAGAGTGGAGGAAGTGGAGGTACCTAAGAGTTTAACTATGAAAGGCAGAAGAAATATAAGATAATTTTTTGATAATAGAGATGATCAGGTTAAATGAGAGTTTTTTTCTAAGTCTGGGGTAGATATGGACATATTTATTGGCATCAGAGGAGTAGCCAGTGGATAAGGAGAGACTGAAGTATAGTGAATTCATAGGGACATTAGAAAAGGGAATACTCTGGAGAAGATGGGAGGGAATGGGATCATGGGTACAAATAGAGTGGTTTTCCTTGAAAAGCAAAAGGACTATTTCTTCATGCATCATAAGGGCGAAGGAGCAGATAATAGGAGCAGACATTTGAATAGTATGAGATGAGAAGGAGAGAAGAAAAGAGCTCTTGGTGAAATACTTCAGTTTTTTCACTGAAATATGAAACAAGGTAGATGAAATGGGGGAATGGGAGACTTAAGGAGAGATGTGTTTGTAATAGCCCTGCTAGTTAATAGGACAGTGAATCTATTAGGAAAAAATAAAAGGATTGGGGCAGCTAGGCAACACAATGGATAGAGCACCAGCCCTGAAGTCAGGAGGACCTGAGTTCAAATTTGGCCTCAGATACTTAACACTAGCTGTGTGACCCGGGGCAAGTCACTTAACCCCAATTGCCTCAGCAAAATAAATAAATAAAAATAAAAGGATTAACTTCCTTCAGTGAAAGTTCAGCTGAGATTACGTAAAATAAATCCGCTTCCTTGGAGTAGTATGTCTTAGCCAGTGTAATCTGAACCTCTCAAACTTTGTGGCTACCTGAAACCACTCAAGTCATCATTATACCTTGGCTTACCAACAAAACTTATTTAGAGGTAAGGATGGGGGAGAGGACAAGTCCAGGAAAGCTAAATGCTTCTATGTCAACATTGGACATGCTTTCTGTCAGGACAAAGCAAACCTTTTCCTTCATTAAATGTGCTATGACTTTCCAGTGTTTGATTTCATTGCCCAAAAGAGATTGCCTATTTGAGTTACTCCTACAGCATGAATATTATCAAAAGCAACAGGTGGTGGGAGTAATCAGTCATAGGATGAAGGTACCAGGGTCTCTAATGTGCAAGATAATGTAGCTTCGAACTTGTTCAATAAAGGATTTGAGAGAGAGAAAGGAAGAGAGCAGATCAGGAAGGGGAGATAGCTGGTGAAAGAACTTAAGGGTGGAGAAACTGGAGGTCTGAGTGGAAGGAAGATTTCAGTTTCTAAAACAGAAAAAGAAGTATTATAATCAGATAAGGGAATTTCAGAGTTCATAAACATACTACCTATTGGTCACTCTCCCTGCCTCTTGTCTCTTCCAACTTTAGTCTATCCTCCACCCAGCTGACTATGCCTCGACCATTCCTGAATTAATAAGTGCCAATGACTCCCTATTACCTCCAGGAACAAATATAAAATTCTTTGTTTGGCTTTTAAAGTACTTCGTAACCTGACCCCTTATATTCTTCCTAGTGTTCCCATGTCTTACTTTGCTCCATATATTCTATAATCTAATGACACTGGCCTCCTTGATGTTCCTTAAATAAGACACTCCATCTCTTGACTGAGCATTTTTGCTGGGCTTTCTCCAATACTTAAAATACTCTCTTGATTCATTTCTGTCTCAATTTCCTGGGCTTCCTTCAAATCTCAGCTAAAGTCCCACCTACTCCAAGAAGCATTATTCTGTCCTCCTTAATCTTAGAAATCCTTCTTTTGAGGTTATCTCTAGTTTATCCTGGATTTATTTTTTTCTGTATATAGTTATTTGCTTGTTGCCTCCCCTCTGTGGTGAGAATAGCCATGTGAACTTAGAATGAGCAACTCCATATATGACTAAATAGCTGTTATGTGAGCTGTTTTTCTTTTGTAAGAGAAGACATTTGAGTGGTATGATTTTGATATGTCCCCAAAATTTGGTAAACAACTCCCAGTGACATTTGTTTCCCACAAATTCATTGACAGCTACTAATGACATATGTTTGCACCCCAAATTTGATATGTAACTAATAAATATTTGCTAATGGTGTTCAGAAAATAAAGCTTCAGGTCAGTGTTGAAAAATTATTCTTGCATATGTTTTGAAAATAAAAAAGCTTTCGGGGCAGCTAGGTGGTGCAGTGGATAGAGCACCAGCCCTGAAGTCAGGAGGACCTGAGTTCAAATCTGGTCTCAGACACTTAACATTCCCTAGCTATGTGACCCTGGCAAGTCATTTAACCCCAATTGTCTCAGGGGAAAAAAAGCTTCAATTAAAAAAAAGAAAGAAAATAAAGCTTTGATTGGTAGATTTCTTTTATCATAAACTTAGGTCAACACCAATTACAACTTAGATGTAATTTTTAAATGTCTTCAGATAAAACCATAAAAACTCACCAGAGTGCCCAGTCATAAATCTGCCACTAGAATTCCCTCCTTCATTTCTGAATTTGGAGATGCAAGCATCAGAGTTCACTTAACAATCATGTTGCTTAATGGGCATTGCTAGACCATTCAGCATAGAGGGAGCATTATTATGACTTTGCATGTTGATTAAAAAAGCTTATAGCATAAACTGGAAACTAATTGTCAGCATGGTTGGTACTTCCATAGCACTAGATAGCATATGTAATGGTAAATCAGTTTTAAGTATGCACTTTTTGTTGCTCCTCTGTTATACTGTGAGCTCCTTGAAAGCTGGAACTGTTTTTGGCTTCCTTGCTTTTTTGTGTTGCTCTGTGTCTTTCTCTCACCACAGGAGGGCAGGAGCAAGCTCCTCAGCAGCAGCACCCACAGCACTTCTGCCAAACAAAGGAAGCAAGGCACCACACATAGAGCATAAACCTACAATCATACTCTTCCCTTGCACAGGATGAATAACTCAGGCCATCCTGGCTAGAGGTGGGAAGTTGCTAAGATGGGAGCTTCAAGGATGAAGACTAGGGACAGAAGAGGAAAACAAGGACCCCAGGGGAAATAATCAGTAGTCAGACAGTTCATTCATCATTATTATAAGCAAACTTTAGAGTCATTCCCCTGCTTGGGCTGTGAATGTTTGTGTTTAGAGGGAAGCTTAGTACTTCTGTAAGAAAATTATTTCTATTCTGAAGCTAGAATTCATAAAAGACTCTCATTGATATACTACTGTAGGAATTTTTTATTTCCTTTTATTATTTAAGACTCAAAGCCTGGCAAATTTTAGTAAACTAAAAGTCTGTCTTAATGTTAACCTCACTTGATCAAAACCTTTCCTGTAGGATGAGAAAATTCCTTGGAGCCTCAAACATTCCTTAGGTAAGAAGCCAGAGGAAGACTCTTAAGTATAGTCAACTAAGCATATAAGAACAAGAGCCTTTATTCCCCAATGGTTATCTACCAAAGGATATGAACAATCAATTCTCAAAAGAAGAGCTAGCTACCATCAACCATATTTTTAAAAAGCTCTAAACTATTAATAAGAGAAATGTACTTTACATTGATCAAATTGTCAAAATGATTAAAAAAAAAGGGGGAAATGATAATTATTGGTAGCTGTGGAGGATGGCAGATACACTAATAGACTTTTGATAGAGCTTTCAAGCACTGCAACTATTCTGGAATGCAATTTGTAACTATATATATGTGGGGTGTGTGTGTGTGTGTGTGTACACACACAAAATAAAATGAGAGGCCTGGCATGCATACAAGGTACATTAAATGGTATGCCTCCATGTAGAAGAGCTTAAGAATCTGATTCTGGGAGACTTGTGATGATGTTAAAGGAAGCACCTAGGAGATATTGTGGTACATGCAAAAACATTCTGTAACTGGTTCTAGTCTGCTAATCACATGGTGAAAGGGGGGTTGAATGGCTGCTAAAGTATTCAAAAGGCTCTTTCACCATATCTCTTTTTCCTTAGTCTTTTCAGTTGCTTTGTTCATAGTTGGACTCTTGTTTACTTTGTCAGGTAAAAGACAATATTATAAGGGGGAAAGGTCTTATAACCTTCACCAGACAGTTACCTGGTTCTCAGTGAGAGGACCAGAATGTACAAGCTACACCTAAAAAATCACTAAAATCTGCATGCGTTTTGACCTAGTGATACCACTAGAAAGCACATATTCCAAAGAGATTTTTTTTAATGGAAAGGACCTATACATATCAAAATATTAATAGTAGGATCTTTTGTTGAAGCAGGAAACCAGAAACAAAGTCTGTATATATCAACTAGGGACTGAGCAAATTGAAGCATATAAATATAATGTAATATTATTGTTACATAAGAAATTATGTAAGACATAAATTCAGACAACTTAGGCATACTTATTTGAATTAATGCATAGTAAGGTGAACAGAATTAAAAGTACTATTTATATCATTACAGTATTGTAACGAAAAACAACTTTGAAGACTTCAGAACTTTTATCATTACAATAAGCATGCTTTTCATATCTTGACAGAGAAATGATGGACTACAGGTACAGAATTTTTTCAGATGTGGTCAATAAGTACATTTGTTTTTCTTGAATATACTATCTTGTTATAAGGAAAAGTTTTGGGTCTTTTTGAGGGGGGAGATTACGGGGAAATGGGTATTAGAAAAAGCCTAATGATGACAATGCTAAGAAACAGGAAAGAAATAGCATCAATGAAACATTTAAAGAAATTCACTGAAGAGAGCCATAGAGCAAAAAGAAAACATATAGAAATCCAGGAAGATAACAGAATAGGTAAAAAAATTCCAACCTTTCCACATTCTCACCCCCCCCTCCCCCAACAAGACAAAATAGCACCTCAGGATGAATTTTGAGAGGTAAAATATAAATAAGAATAGAATCAGATGGTCCTCCTGGGACAAGCGATGAAGATTTGAAAAAAGATTCTAGGCCAGAGATTTGGCTCCTGGTGAAGTGTAAACACCTTCAGGTTAGATCTGCTGAAACAGCAAGCTGGAAGTCCTGGGGCTAGGTAAGTGGGAAGGTAGTCTCATTCCCAGTCACAGGAATTTTCACCTCCTGGACAGGGTGGGTGTCTGAGCAGGGAAAGATTGAGGGAATTGCTGCTGCTAAGGATGGCAGGCCCAGTTGTGCTGCCAAGACATGCCCAAGGGCCACACTCCCCACACACACAAACGATTTTGGCAGATGGGCTAACCAGGTTAGGAGTAACCAAAGGGTCTCAAATCCTAAGGTTAGTTCAGGAGTGTCTACCTCAGGCATGTAGAGACTTCCCCTGGTAGAATGAGCAGATGAGAACAATTTGTTCCAATAACCACAGGTGTTATGCAGATGTTATGGAACTCTTAGAGCTTGTTTAGACATCGAAGACATCAAGGTCATCCGTTGCAGCTTGAGCTATCATCAGTCATCTGGACTCTGTCCTGTCACTGGATAGTGATGATTCTGGAAGAATGAGGCTTCATGCAATTTTGCCTCACTTAAATCCAATTTGCACATGAATCAAATGACATCATCATACCATTTTACCATTTCTACCTTTCCCAAAGCCCTGTGGAGATGGGCAAGTGATGAAGCAGCAGGTGCAGATACACTGGGAGCTGTGATCACAACTCTGCACACCACACCATAAGGTCATATTCTCATTGGAAGCAGCAGTGGGATTCAGCAGCCCCTTGGGTCTCTGAGCAGCCTTTTAAGGATCACACTGTTCATCTCCATGGGTAAGGAAAGGGCTAGAAAAGGTGCCCTAAAAATTGTCTATTTACCCAACTCTGGCCTGATTGCCATGGCAGCCAGGGATGCTGGTTGAGTTGTTGAGACACTAAAACATGTACAAAAGCTTCTGAAAAGCTGATTCCTCTCACCACTGGTGCATGGAATGTGCATACACTTATAGATAATACAAAATCTAGTATACCTGAAAGAAGAATAGCTCTTGCTGTGAGAGAACTCAACAGGTATGATATCCAAATAGCAGCCCTGAGTGAAACAAGGCTGGCAAGTAAAGGCTAGCTTACTGAAGTAGGAGCTGGATACATGTTTTTCTGTATCAGCCATAGTGAAAGGGAGTGCCGTGAAGTTGATTTAAGTTTTGCAATCAAAACTAATCTAGTAAATAAGCTCACTTGCCTTCCAAAAGGAGCAAATGACAGGCTCATCACAATGCAATTGCCACTTACAGGACCACACCATGCCATCATCATCAGTACCTATGCTTCATCATAACTCTAATGAGATCAAAGAAAAATTTTAGGAAGACCTGGAGATCATTATCATCGATGTGCCAAAAAAAGACAAGCTTATAATTCTGGGTGACTTTAATGCTAGATAGGTTCAAACTACCAGATATGGCAGGGAGTCCTCGGGAGGAATGGAGTTGGAAACAGAGAGAGCAATGGTCATTTACTTAGTAAAAACTCGTGCATCACATGACCTTATCACCAATACTGTATTCCATTTACCTAAACACAATAATACTTCATGGATGCATCCTCTCAGCAAACATTGCCATTTAATAGACTATGTGAATGTAAAGAGACAGACAGGATGTGAGAGTGACCAAGGCAATGTGTGGTGCAAAATAGACTGATCATAGAGTTATCCTCTCCAAACTGAATTTTCACATTCAACAAAAATGGTGACCCCAAAGAAAAAAGACAGCTAGAAGAATTAATGTCAATAGATTATAGTGCTTCCCTGAGAGGGAACAATTTGTTGCCAACTTGGAGAGTAAGTTGAGCCAACATACAGTGGGCAACAATGGAGCAGAAAAGGAGGGGGCAGCTTTCAGAAATGTGGTGTACAGCACTGCATTTGCTCATCTAGGTTAGAACACTCACAAACATAAAGACTAGTTTAACAAAAATGATTTGAGAGATTCAGAAGCTGCTAAATGAAAAACAAGAACTCCACAGGCTGTACTAGCAGGATAGCTCACCCGACTCTTCAATTCCATCAAAAGTAAAGTACAGTTGAAACTTAGAGAGATGTAGGATTCTTAGTTTAGTAAAAATGCAATTTCAGTTTTATGCTGATAGTAACAATTCAAAATGTTTTTATGATGTACTGAAGGCTGTTGAGTGCCAAAGACCTATGGTGCGCTTCAACTACTCAGTGCTGGTGATGGCATACTGATTAGTGATAAGGACATAGTCCTGGAGAAATGGGCTGAACATTTCCATAGTATTCTCAACAGACCATCATTAATCAGTGCTGAAGTTATTGATAATTTACCTCAAGTTGAAATCAATCATTCCCTAGCTGAAGTTTTAACTGAAGAAGAGGTTTCATGTAGTAAAGCACCGGGTGCTGATTCTCTTCCAGCTGAAATTTTCAAGGTGTGGGGGATCCATTGCTCATACAAGAGCTGACTGAAATTTTCCAGATTATATGGCAAGAACTTGTGCCCTAGGAGTTCAAGAATGCCTCCACTGTCCATCTTTATAAAGGTAAAAGGAATAATAGATTGTCCTGTGAAAATCACAGGGGGGAGGGTCCCTTTCTTAGTCATTGTTGACAAAATTCTTTCCAGAGTCCTCCTTAATAAGCTGACCCTACACCTGGAAAAAGGTCATCTACCTGAGAGCCAGTGTGGCTTCAGAAGGGGCTGAGGAATAATCACTATGGTGTTTACTGCCTGACAACTCCAGGAAAAATTCCAGGAGCAGAACAGAGATCTATATACAACATTTGTAGATCCAAGGCTTTTGATACTGTCAGTCATGAGGACTTAAATTATGTCAAAATTTATTTGTCCAGAGAAGCTCATCAGTATAATATGTCAATTTCATGATGGCCGGCTTTCTGAGATTTTGGACAATGGACAATGTTCTTGAGCTTTCCCAGTTACCAATGGAGTGAAACAAGGCTGTGCCCTTCTCCCATGCTTTTTTCCCATGTTTTCAGCCATATTGTCAAACACCTTCAATGAGGACATACATGGAATCAAAGTCAGCTACCACACTGATAGCAAATTCTTCAACTTAAAAAGGCAACAAGCCAAAAGTAAAGTGGAGGGAGTGCTAGTGCATGATTTTTTGTTTGCAATTGACTGTGCACTCAGTGCAGCCTCTGAGGCAGAGATGCTAAAAGTATGGATCTTTTATACATCACTAACAAAATCCAAAAGCAAGAGATATAAAGAGAAATTCCATCTAAAATAATTGTCAATAGTATAAAATATTTGGGAATATATCTGCTAAGGGAAAGTCAGGAACTATATAAGAAAAATTACAAAACACTCTCCACACAAATAAAGTCAGATCTAAACAACAGGTCGAACGAATATAATAAAGATGAAAATACTACCTAAACTAATCTATTTATTTAGTGCTGTACCAATCAAACTTCCAAGAAATTATTTTACTGACCTAGAAAAAAAAACCCAACAAAATTCATCTGGAAGAAAAAAAGGTCAAGAATTTCAAGGGAATTAATGAAAAAAAAAAAGCAAATGAAGGTGGCATAGCTGTACCAGATCTAAAACTATCTTATAAAGCAGCAGTCATCCAAACCATTTGGTACTGGCTAAGAAACAGAGTAGTTGATCAGTGGAATAGGTTAGGTTCACAGGACAAAATAGTCAATGACTATAGTAATCTAGTATTTGACAAACCCAAAGACCCCAGCTTTTGGGATAAGAATTCACTATTTGGCAAAAACTGCTGGGAAAATTGGAATCTAGTATGGAAGAAACTAGACATTGATCCACACCTAACACCATATACCAAGATAAGGTCAAAATGGATTCATGATCTAGACATAAAGAATAATATTATAAACAAATTAGAAGAATGTAGGATGGTTTATCTCTCAGATCTGTGGAGGAGGAAGGAATTTGTGACCAAAGAAGAACTAGAAATCACTATTAATCACAAAATAGATAATTTTGACTATATCAAGTTAAAAAGGTTTTGTACAAACAAAACGAATGCAGACAAAATTAGAAGGGAAACAATAAACTGGAAAGGTAGTTTTACATTCAAAGGTTCTGACAAAGGCCTCATTTCCAAAAAAATATAGAGAATTGACTCAAATTTATCAGAATTCAAGCCATTCTCCAGTTGACAAATGGTCAAAGGATTTGAGCAGACAATTTTCAGATGAAGAAATTGAAACTTTCTAGTCATATGAAAAGGTGCTCCAAATCACTATTGATCAGAGAAATGCAAATTAAGACAACTGACATACACACCTGTCAGATTGGCTAAGATGACAGGAAAAGATAATGATGAATGTTGGGGGGGATGTGGGAAAACTGGACACTGATACATTGCTGGTGGAACTGTGAATGGATCCAACCATTCTGGAGAGCAATTTGGATTTATGCTCAAAAAGTTATCAAACTGTGCATACCCTTTGACCCAGCAGTGTTTCTACTGGGCCTACATCCTAAAGAGATTTTAAAGGAAGGAAAGGGACCTACATGTGCAAAAATGTTTGTGGCAGCCCTTTTTGTAGTGGCTAGAAACTGGAAGCTGAGTGGATGCCCATCAATTGCAGAATGGCTGAACAAATTATGGTATATGAATGTTATGGAATATTATTGTTCTGTAAGAAACGACCAACAAGATGATTTCAGAAAGGCCTGGAGAGACTTGCATGAACTGAGCTAAGTGAAATGAGCAGAACCAGATCATTATACATAGCAACAAGACTATATGACAATCAATTCTGATGGACGTGGCTCTCTTCAACAATGAGATGATTCAAATCAGTTCCTATTGTTCAGCGATGAAAAAAGTCATATACATCCAGAGAGAGGCCTGTGGGAACTGAGTGTGGACCACAACATAGCATTTTAATGCTTTCTGTAAATGTTTGCTTGCGTTTTCCTTCTTAGGTTGTTTTTTTTTCTCTTTCTAGATCTGATTTTTCTTGTGCAGCAAGATAACTATAGATATGTATACTCATATTGGATTTATCATATATTTTAATATATTTAACATGTATTAGACTACTTGCCATTTAGGTCAGGGGGTGGGGGAAGGAGGGAAAAATTTGGAAGAGGAAATTTTGCAAAGGTCAATGTAGAAAAATTACTCATATGTTCTGTAAATAAAAAGCTTTAATAAACAAACAAACAAACAAAAAAGTATGGATCAATTCTCTGCTGCTTGTGCTAATTGTAGCCTAAGAATCAATCCCAAGAAAACACCGGTTCTCCATCAGCCAGCACCATACCAGTCATATGTGGAAGCATCAATTACAATAAATGGTGAAGTTTTAAATGCTGTGGATAAGTTCACTTACCTTAGCAGTATACTTTCCAGGGATGTCCACATTGATAATAAGATGGATACACGCATTGTCAGAGCTAGCTCAGTGTTTGGAAAGCTCCAAAGGAAAGTGTGAAAGAGCAGAGGTATATTAGACTGACTATCAAACTGAAGGTCTACAAGCTTCATATTATTCTGACCTCATTGTTGTATGCCTATATACCAGACAGTATTCCAATGCCAGAAAACTGAATCATTTCCATTTGAATTGTCTTAGGAAGATTCTGAAGATCCCCTGGCAGGGTAAGATATCAGACACAGAGGTCCCTTCTTGAACTAAACTGCCAAGCATTCCAACTCTACTGCAGAGAGCCCTCTATTGGGCTGACCACACTGTTCGAATGCCAAAAGTACACTTGCCAAAAAAAATATTTTATGGAGAACTCAGGGTAAGTGCTCACAAGATGGTCAGAAAAAATGATACAAGGATATTTTAAAGATGTCTTTTAAGAAATTTAAAATCAATTGTATGACATGGGGAGATATTGGCACAAGACCGCCAGCATGGTGGGTCCTCATCAGAGAAGGTACTCTTTGAGCAAAGCAGAATTGAATTAGTCCAAGAAAACGTGAAATATGCAAAATTAGAGAAGCTGCCCTAAATGTTCATATGGATTATTTGAGTTGTCCTGTAGAAGAGCATTCCAGGCTGGTACTGGCCTGATCAGCCACAGTTGGATATACTATAACTTGATTATAATATAATGATACCATTTTGATCATCTTTGAAAATGGACAACAACATGTGTACATATGTGTATGATTATAGATAACTATGTATATGTATAAGAATGTATTTATATATGTTTATATGTACGCATAAATATATCTGTGCTTAATTGTAGCCTTCTTGGGGAAGGAGGAAGGGGAAAAAGAATTAAGTAAAAAGTGTACAGCAGCAAGTAAAAGAAAACCAACAAGGAAGCAAAGAAAAGACAGCTTTGAACACAATATTTATTATATATACTTTCTTGAAATGGAAATGTATTGCTTTATATTTTGAACATTCTCATGTTTTGCTGTGCAGGTGGAGATGTTTTTTTTTCTTTTTTCAATTTGATATTTAAATTTTAATAAATTGAAAAAATAATAAGAAAAAAAAAGACAACACAAATAAAGGAGACATTAGGAAGTAATGACCTGCATAGTACAGATATATATTCTTTTTAAAAAAGCTATATGCGGTGACTTTACATAAAATTGTCTTTTTGTTTTTCTTTGCATAAGAGAAATATCTAAGTCTCAATCTGCTTCTAGTATAAATGGTATCAATCTATGCTTAGAGAGTTTAAACAATCCTTTGATTATATCATTTTACTAATCATATTTTAATACCCTCAATAGAAGCAATTCTCAGGGCAGTTTAAAAGGAATGCAGAGGTTAAAAATAAATAAATGGCTACTGGCAAGAAGCAGTTAGCATGGAAATTCCCTGAGGTCGTAGGAAGTGGCCTCAGCAAAATCTCAAAAAGAACTTTTATATTTCTTTAGAGCAAACAGCCTCCTGCTGAGTCCCATATCAATACTCCCGGTGACAAAGTTAACTTTAACTGTACTGCCATAAATTACTTGTTTGCAATAGTTCTGGCTGTAGTATATTTATGGAAAACTCGGGAGACCAGGCAGTGTATTAACCCACACCTCTCCAATATCTCCAGACCCATAAAGAGGATGTTTTATACCTCCCAACTTCAATTAATGTAACCATAGATGTTATAGGCAGTAATATCTTTATTGGGTGATTAGTCTCTTAGACTGAATTATGGAATCAAAGTAAAACAGGCCTGAATAATTCCCAGATATGCTATAGATTCAATCAGTCCATTATTCAAACAAATAAGGAAGTTGAGGTCAAACAACATATTTAATTTGCAAGGAGTGAAATACTTCTAGTAAGTGGATGAAATCTGATGACAAAATATATTGGAATTGTTTGAAAGAATTAGATACTCCTCTAGTACTAACTGAAAAAAGATTCCCAGCAACTGCTTTGCCAGTTAAGTTGTGGGAATATTTTGAGGTACAGGACCCTTGTATGTTACCTTGCAACTTTCTGGGGTAGGGGAAATTACTCCAGAATTTCATCCTACTCTTCTCATATCCCTTTCTCCATAGACCATGCCATTGGAGATACTAAATCAATAATAAACAATACATTCAGCTGGAAAATGAAAAGAAATATACACAATATTCTGAGGAAAAGCAGCTTCAGAGAACTTTCTTTCAGACAGAGAGAAGTAAAACTTTAGGAATCTTTGAGGAACCTGACTTTCAGGGCCCAGCAGAGAGAATTTCATAAAGACTTCAGAAATAGAAAAATTGACTTTCATTAGACCAAGAACTGGTTATGAGTCATCTCTTTGTCACATGTGCTCTCTAACCATGAGCCTACTTTTCCCTGAACTTTTTATGTACTTTGAATACTGTATTCCAGACTTTTATTTTTACCCTACCATATCAACAAATGCTCCTTTATTAGAGCTAATTGCTTAACTGCCTAATTGATAGCAATAATTGGAATAAAGCAATTGTCTTTTAGATTCTGAATCTGTCCAAGTAAGAGTTGAAAAGGAATGGAGAATAGAGGAAAAAAATTAGTGCCTATATTTATATATGGAAATGTTTCTCTTTGTTGGTATTTGTCAAATTCAAAATTACAAAAATTCTTTCCTCATCTCTGACTTAGCTTTTTTCAAGTCCCCCTTTGAAGAAGCTTTGGCCAATCCTTAATCTTAGTGCTTTCTCTCTGAGATGACAACTAGTTTTTAAAAATTAATTTATTTTAATATGCATTGCTTTATGAGTCATGTTGGGAGAGAAAAATCAGAGCAAAAGGGGAAAACCATGAGAGAAAAAGAAAACAGAAAAAAAAAAAAAGTGAACATAGCTTGTGCTGATTTACATTCAGTCTCCACGGTTCTTTTTTCTGGATGCAGATGGCATTTTCCATCCAAAGTCCATTGGGATTGCCTTGGAAATAACTCCCCAGTTTTTCCTGTATGTATACTGTATGTAGTATGGCACATACTAGGTGTATAAATATTACTTGTACATAGTGAAATGAATACTGACCCTGGAGTCGAGACAGTTTGGTGGTGGAGAGGATATAGAGTTTTGACAAACTGAGTTAAAAACCCTGAGGAAATCATTTGACCCCGTTTGCCTCAGTTTCCTTATCTGTAAAATGATTTGGAGAAGGAAATGGCAAACCACTCCAATATCTTTGCCAAGAAAATCCAAATCGGGTCATGAATCTGAAGAGATTGAACAGCAACAACCTGGAGTCAGAGGAACTCAAATCCCCAGAACCTCATATTCCCCTTCTATAATAGGAGGAATTCTCTATAGCTCTTATCTGTGATCCAAATGCAAGTAGCTTCTGAAGAAGATTCTGAAGACAGGTTACATTCACAGATGCATTTTGAAGTCTGAATGAGACTGCTGGATACATGAATGAAGTGTTTCCTCATAGTTATTTACATAGACTCCAAAGAGAAGAGCCTCACAGATCTCCCCGACCTCCCTTCCTATTTAAAAGATGACGTTGCTACACTTCGGGTAACCCGGACCCCTCTCCTCCCGGGGGGTGCCACGTCCCGCAGCTCCGAGTGCGGCTCCACAGACAGTTTGGAGTTCCCTGAGCGAGGCGAGGCGCGGATTGGAGCACTGCGGGAGAGGAAGAGCTGGGAGAGTTTACGTGGCAGGCAACGCGTCACTGCCGCCGGCCATTTTGGAGGTAGAGGAGGCTCTCCTGGGCGCCAACTCTGGACCAGGGGCATCCTGGGCATTCGGCTGGCTCCTTGGCTCTGCCAGTCGATCTTCCCCTCCTCTCACAGCTAGTGCCCTCCCCTCACGGCTGTCATTCACTCACCGCACTGTCTCGATCCTAGGTGAGCTGCTGTGGGGCTGAGGGAACCCTTACTCCCACTTAGCCCCACGGGGCGGGGCGGGGCAGTTCTGGGGTCCCCGACTCTGGGCTTATAAGGCTCTTCCTGGTAGTGTGGCTGACTTGGGCGGGGGCGCGTCGTTGTGGGACTGGGGTACGGGGCGCCGGGGCAAAGGAACTTGGGAAGGATTGGGGAACGTTTGAAGATGGAGACTCCTTGGGGCCTAAAGTTAATGAGTGATTTGTTTGAGGTTGTGGGGAGGGAGGGAGGAAATCGGTGCTGGAGACGTGGCAGAAGTGTTGAGCAGTGGCATTGTGCTTGTGCCATCTTGCTCTCTGGGAAATGTTATGGGGCTATTTATGTGGGGGACTCAAAATTAAGTAAAATACGGAGAAGGGGAATTGGGTCCCCAGTTATTGCCCCACCCCTCGGACCCTTCGTCCCGCTAGAGTTTTTCCTCCTAAGGATTTCCAGGAGGATCTCACCGGAATACGGATTTCCTTCTCTCGGTGCAGGTAGCACCTTTGCTGCAGCTCACTGTCTTCCAGAGAACATTAGCTTAAGGATAGATTAAGTGACTTGACCAAAGTCACACAGCTTGTAAGTACCAGAGTTGGGGCATGGATGAATGAAAAGCTTTTATCAAGTGTTTCCTCATAGGTATTTTCGTACAATTTAATTAGAAAAAGCTCATTGATTTACCAGATCATTCTCCAGACTAATATTTTATGTGTTCTAGAATGGTACTGTAACGTCTTGGGTAATCCCTAGATTTGAGGTCAGCTTTCTGCCCTTTATGCCCTGTAGTTTTGTTTTTGATTTTCAGTTCTTAGAGAAATTTAAAGGACAACCCATTTTTATCTTATTGGAGAGAAGCATTCTTGGATATGAGGCCTTTAAGATTTTTAAAAAACCTTTTTGTATAAGTCTTCATGGTTTATTGATTAATTTACTTTGTAAGCTTTAATTAAGTGGCTGCTGTAAGTCAGACACTATGCAAAGTACAAATTCAAAAGTGAAATAACTCTTGCCCATAAAACATGCAAAATAGATACCAGTAATTAGGGAGACAGTAGTAGAAGCAGAAGCAATCAGGAAAAGTTTTATGTAGAAAACTTGAACTTAGACTTAAAGGAAACCAGTGAGTCCTTAATTAAACATTTATTAAGAGTTTACTATGCCAGGTATTGTACTAAGGGGGTACAAAGCAAAGTAAAAAAAAGTTCTTGCACATGAGGAACTCACATTCTAATGGAGGAGACCTCATGAAAACAACGTTGTACAAGATGCACTAGAAATAAGAGAAGTTAGAACCAAGAGGGATTGGAAAAAGTTTCTTACAGAAATTAGTATTTCAGCTGGTACTTGAAGGAAGCCAGGAAAGCCATGATGGAGAGATGAATAGGGAAAATATTAAAATTTTAAAATGAAACAGAAGATTTAATATTTGATCCTAGAGGTCTTAGAGAAATACTGAATCTCATTGAGCAGGGGTTGATCACTTTTACAGCTGAAGAGACTATGTCATTGTGCATGAGGGCTTGAACTAGAGTGGTAGCTATGTGAATGGACAGAAAGGAAAGTGAAGGTAGAAATGATAAGGTTTGGCAATGAATTGGTGAGAGTGAGGAGTTAGGGATGCTATGAAGATGACCTTGGTAACTGAGGGTAGTGCTCTTGACTAATAAAAAATTAAGAAATATAGGTTGGGGTGGAAAAGTAAGTTTGAGAATTCTATGGGGCTTCTGGTTTGAGATGTCCAAAAGGCAGTTGATGATGAAAACCTTTAGTTTGGGAGAAAAACTAGGCTAGAGATATAGATATGGAATGATCTGTGCAGAGATTAAAGTTGAACTTATGGAAGCTGCTAAAATTAGCAAGTGAGGTATAGAGAGAAAAAAGAAGAGGGCTCAAAGCCTAGGACAGAGGTTTGGGGTATGCTCATGATTAATGAGCAGGACATGGATGAAGAAAGCAAGAGACTGAGGAGAGCTGAGAGAAAAGTGTCTTGGAAGCTGAGAAAGGAGAGAGAATTCTAGTGATGCTGAAAAAGGTTACAGAAAGATCTTGAAGAAAATGCTGAGAAAATGTAATTAGATTTTGAATTTAAGATCATTGGTAACTTTGGACATGGCAGCTTTAGTGGAATGATACAAAGAGCCAAATTGTAGAGGTTTTAGAAATGAGAGGAAATGAAGGCACCTACTGTAGGTGATTGTCTCAGAGTTTAGTGGAGAAAGGGCAGACAAACATAGCAGAGATAATTAGATGAAATGAAGTTTTACTACACATGGGTGAGATGTTTGCAGACAGCATTGAAGCATCCAATAGAACAAGGGACACTGAAGACAGGAGAGTGGGAATGATAACGAGGGCTTTCTGCTACAGAAGATGGAAAGGAATGAGATCAAGCTAAAAATGAGTTGGTCTTGGCAGGAAGTACCACCTTCTCATGTGAAATAGTGAAAGAGGAAATAATGGGGAAAGATGAGTGAATTATGCGAGATGAGTTAGAAATGGAAATTTTATGTGAATGGACTCTTTCTTCTCTTCTTCCCCCCCCCTCCTCCCCAGTGAAAGTGGGAAGGTGAAAAAGTGCCAGAAGAGTTTATATTTGCACCCAAGGAGCATTTGGGAGTCATTCGGCTTTAGAGGAATGATTCTGGTAGCTGTGTAGACAGGGAAAGATTTGAGATAGGGAGATCAATTAGGAAATTATTGTGTGGTCCATAAAGATATAGTAAGAGCTGTCTGAGATAGAGGAGACCTGTGGGAGAGAGATTGTAGAGATTAAAAATTACATTTAGCAATAGATTGTATGGCATTAAAGACAGGTATCAAGGTTGACTCTGAGTTTGTAAAAATCTGTGTGATAGAAATGATGGTTGCGCCTTAAACAGAAATAGGGAAGTTCAAAAGAACAAGGGAGACTTTTGGAATGGGAAATCAGATTCTGTTTTGATCATCCCAAATTTGCAATGATAATAGATTCATTTTGCAATGTCTAATGGTAATTGGAGATCAGAAGAGAGACTAGGTCACAATATATAGGTCTTTGATTTATCTGTTTAGAGATGATAAACACTTGATGAGGTAACCAAATAACAAGGTGTAAAGAAAACAGAAGGGGAAAGAGCTTTACAAGGGCAGCAGCTGGATGGATCCATCCAAGAAACTTTAGTCAAGTACTATGAAGAGCTTGAAAAATATGAAGACTGAAAGAAGTCTTACCAGGTTTTGTTTTGCAATTAAGAGATCACTGGTGCCATCTAAGGGAGAGGATAGAAAGAAGGGAAGGAGAAAAAAAATTGGAACACAAAGTTTTCCAAAGGTGAATGTTGAAAACAATGCATGTATTTTGAAAATAAAATACTTTTTAAAAAAATCTTTCCAAGAAGATACAAAAACTTGATTAAAGAGAGTGTCTGTTTCAGTTAAGTGTTGAGGTCAGAAGCCAGATTGCAAACAGTTGAGAAGTGAGTAAAAGAAGAGAAAAGTGAATAAAAGAAGAGAAAAGGCAATAATCACCTTTTTCCTCACAATTTGTTTGAGAAATGGAAGAGAAATATAGGATGATAGTTTGAGGAGCTAATAGAATGAAATAAGGATTTTTGAATACCAGAGAGACTTGAACTTGTTAAAAGCATCAGGAAAGAAAATAGTAGTTAGGGTGAAATTGAAAATTAAAAGGAAAGAGATGATAATAGAAGCCGTATCTTCCAGAATGTAAAAAGGGATTGATTATATCATCATTAGTGATTGTATTAAGGGGGAAGGGATGGGAATTGATATCAAGAGGTTTTTGGAGGAGAGAAGTTTTGGAATTGAAAGGCATGGAGAATCAATCAGTAAGTGACTACCTTACTGGAATGAGAGTACAGTTGAAATTAGATAACATTTCCAATACTCCAATACTTAACTTGGATTAACCCAGCCTCCTTTTCCTCCACAAGGAAACTGGAAACTTATCTGGATGGTGAGGCTGAGTGTTGACTAGCTAGATCTGAATAATTCCACAAAGGTAGGTAGATCTTTTTATTAAGTAACATTAAAGAGTTTGGATTCTTGGATTCATTGCAGATCTAGCAGTGATTCCATGAATAAAATAGTGTCCCATTCCCTAAAGTAATTGTTTGGCCCAAAAATCATTTTAATAGTCACTGTAGAGCTGTGTTTCAAACAGCATTATTTTCTGAAAATTTTTATGTTTTATAGATTTTTAGTTTTGTAATGCTGATGAAGGGGGTAAAATTTGCTGATTACTCATTTTACAACATCTCAAGTAAGACAGGTAATTTAAATGTTATTCTCGTTTTAAGATGAGAAATAGAATGGTTTTTTTTTGGGTTTTTTTTTGTTTTTGCTTTTTGCTGAGGCAATTGGGGTTAAGTGACTTGCCCAGGGTTACATAGCTAGGGAATGTTAAGTGTCTGAGACCAGATTTGAACTCAGGTCTTCCTGATTTCAGGGCTGATGCTCTAACCACTATTCTGCCTCAGAATAGAAGGATTTTGCCCAAAGTTACAGAAGTAGGAAGTGACAGATTTAGGATATGAATTGATGTGTTTAGACTCCAAGGCCAGTGGGTCTTTATATTGAAACATGTTTTCAGTATCACTGATGAAAGGCAAGAAAACTATTTTGTTGTTTTGTGGAGGTGATTCAAATAGTGTAAACTTTAAGAATAATAATAATTAGATTTATATAACCCTTTAAATTTTGAGAACTCTTTTCTTATGGTGGCTCATTTGAACCTACCAACTCTTTTTTCATATCTTATTTATTTTACCCTGACATCTCTGAAAGAGGAAGGTACCCCCATTTTATATATTAGGGATCTAAAACCTACTTAATGAGTTAGTAGAATTGAAGTAGGACTCCAATTTCTTCTTCTGTAGCACTGAAGCATCTCCATTTCCACCCCTTGTTGAATATTATTTATAAAAACTATATGTAGGTAAGCATATTTTCTTCCACCCTTAATATTCTTTTATTGATTGTCTTTTGTTAATAAATAATAAAAAGTTATGACTTTTAATCCCTATATTGATTGTCTTTTGTTAATAAATAATAAAAAGTTAAGACTTTTAATCCCTAAGAATAATTTTATACATTAGATCTCAGATTATTAAACTTGTAAAGACCTATTAGAAAGTAGCTGTGTTTTATGGTTTATACTTTTTGGTAGCAATTTTATGAATTTACTATTTTGTATTTAGCAGGGTTAGAATGTATCTTTATTATTCCCTTTTCTTTGAAGTATTTTCTTTTCTTTTTTTTTAAGATCAGTCTAATTTTCTTCATATACCATAATTTATTCAGCCATTCTCCAATTGATGGACATTCATTCAGTTTCCAGTTTCTAGCCACTACAAAAAGGGCTGCCACAAACATTCTTGCACATGTGGGTCCCTTTCCTTCCTTTAAGATCTCTTTGAGATATAAGCCCAATAGAAATATTGCTAGATCAAAGGGTATGCACAGTTTGATAACTTTTTGAGCATAGTTCCAAATTGCTCTCCAGAATCGTTGGATCCGTTCATAGTTCCACCTACAATCAGTCTAATTTTCTACTGATTTTCTTCTTACCCCTTTACAGCTCTCACTTGTAACAAGCCTAATTATGCAAAGTAAATCAATACATTGGTCATATGTGAAAATGTATATTTTGTTTTTCAACACTAGTCTTCATTTCTTGCTAGAAGCTAAGGCTTGCTTTACTGTTAAGTCTTCTGAAGTCCTTATGAATCACTGCATCCATCAATGTTTGTAAGACTTTCAGTGTTTCCTTTACATTATTATGATTATAGATTATAGACAGTTCTTGATTTAAATTCTTATTATGCAAATTCAGACTTTAGTGTGGGCAGGGTTAATGGGCCCCACACCAAAAATCTTGTGCTCAGGCACTAAAGCTCTAGCCTGGGGTAGGGTTCCAGAAACTGAAGCCACTGAGATGTCAGGATTAGGGCCACTTGGAGCCCATTGAGTGGAGGGGAAATTCTGCTGAACTATCTACAATCCACTTAAGTTAAAAACTAGCTATATTATCTTTGTTCTCCTTAATTTACTCTGTGCCAGTTCATATGTCTTTTCAACTTTCCTTGAAGTCTCCATATTCTTAATTTCTTAAAATATAATAATGTTCCATTACATTCATAATAGATTGTTTATTTATTCCTCAATTGATAGGCATCCCTTTATTTTCTAGTCCTTTGATAAAATAAAAAGTACTTTTATAAATGGTTTTGTCATAGGCAAATTCCTTAGTCTCAGAGATAATATTACAACCTATCTCAGGTTAGGATTAGATGAGATGATGTTTGTAAAGCATATCACAATTTCTGGCACACAGGAGGCATTTAATAAATGTTTGTTCCCTTTTTCCTTCCTTTAAATAGTAATTTCCTATAGTAACTGAAGTCTTTGGGTTTATTAAGTACAATGCTACTGTATTTGATTCTCTGTGTTTTATATCTGTTCTGTTCCACTGATTGTCCCCCTCCTTTAAAAAAAAAAAATCCAGTACCAAATCATTTAAATTTTTAATGCTTTGTAGGAAATTTCATGATCTGACAGATTACCTTTTTTGCATTATTTAAGATTGTTGAACTTTTATTTTTTCATATGTCTAGTTGACATATTCATATGTTTATTTTTCATATGTCATCTTTCTAACTTTATAAAGTATTTTTATGGGAGTTTAGGATAATAATTGATTATAAAAATTAGTAAGTATTATCAATGGGATTATATTGACCTCAGCCTACTCATGAGCAGTTAGTATTTCTTCAGTTATTTAGGTCTGCTCTTATTTCTACAAAAAATGTTTTATAGTTGTTAGGATAGCTAAATCATTGAAAGTACCATGGTGGTGAAGATTGCGGGGAAGAATATGGAAGGACATTTTTCTGCTCTAGGCCATTATGGTGTAAAAGTTGAGGGTCAGTCAGTCAAGGAGAGAGGAAAGGATCAGTTCATTCTCACATTCCTATAATCCCTGAATCAGTACATTTCCAAGTATTCTATAACTTCTGTTATTTTTGTATATAGCTTCTCTTTCTAGGTCATAGGTTTTGTTGCTTATATACAAGAATGCTGATGATTTATGTGGCTTTTTCTATATCTTTGCTAAGGTAATTGTTTCAATTTTTAGTTGACTGATTTCTTTCATTATACTATCATATCATCTGTCAAAAGCATTAAATTAGTCTTCTTTTGCTAATTAATCATAGTATTTTATATTTTTTAATTCATTTATATTCTCTAAATTATGAATTTTGTTAGTATATAATAGTAAAATGATCTTATAATTATCTTTATTATGAATTTGCTTTTTCTCTTTAAAATTAGATGATATTTTTCTAATTTTTTAAAAATCAACTCTTGCTTTTTTATTAACCAGGTTTTTTTTAATTTTTTTTTTTGCTTCCAGTTTGATCTCTTCCTTAATATTCAGAATTTCTAATTTGTTATTTGGTTGATGATTTTAAATTCAGTTTTTCATGTCATTTGGATTGCAGAAGCCATTATTTGATTTGTTCTTTTGTTGATGAAAGCACTTTATAGATATATTTCCTCATTGTCATTATCATTAATAAAATTTTCTGTTTGTATAATTTGTTCTTTGATTTACCCTTTAAAGGGCTTTTTTTTAATGTAACTTTTATTATATTGTGATCACTAAATGATATATGTAGCATTTCTATCTTTATACAATTTCTGTTGAAGTTTTTCTGTGCCAGTATGCTGCCATTCTTTGTAAAGGTGTCATGTGCAAAAAAAATATGCAAATTCCTTTCTGTCCAATTTCATTAATCTCTTGATTTGTTTCTCAAGTATTTTTTAGTTGTACATACCTTCAAGGTCCCCCACTATAGAGTATATAGTAGTGCTCTTTTTAAAATTCTTCCAGTTTGATTATTTTCTTTCATTAAGTATTGATATTGATTTGTAATTTGTTATATGTAAATAGCATAACTTCCTGCTTACTTATATTTATGGTAGCTTTATCTACAGTCCTGATTGCTACCTCTTTGTTTTTCAGTTTAGCTAAAAGCCTAATAGATTTTGTTTTAGCCTCTCATTTGTCAACTTCCTCCTCCTGGGAAGATAAGTAATGGAACATGACAAAAATAAAGGAAAAAGTTATTAGAAAAGTGTATTTAAAAGCATGTTACTAAAAATAAGAGGTGGTAGATAGGTAAGATTTTTAACTATTCCACTTTATTTTGTAAATAGTAAGTTATTTTTTCCAATTACAATGTAAAGATAAGTTTTCAACATTTCATTTTTTAAATGAAGTTTAGAGTTCCAATTTTTTTTCCTTCTGCCCTTTCCTTCCCCAAGCAAGCAGTCTTATATCGTACTTGTGATTTTGTAAGTCTGACTGATGAGGTGAAATTATTGACCTATAATTTATAGAATAGGTTATTGAGAAGTTAAGTGACTGGAATCTAGGTCTTCCTGACTCCCAGATCAGCTATTTAGGCATATGTTACCTCTCATATTCATCAAGAACAGAATATGAATGCCATGAAGTTTTTCACATTAAAAATTGTTTTTTTGTTTTGTTTTTTGAGGCAATTGGGTTTGAGTGACTTGCCCAAGGTCACACAGCTAGGGAATGTTAAGTGTCTGAGACCAGATTTGAACTCAGGTCCTCCTGACCTAAGGGCAGGTGCTCTAACCACTTTGCCACCTAGCTGCCCCTCACATTAAAAGTTTTAAGGACTTTCTTCTACCTTAACATTTTTTTTAACAAAATGCTTTTTCAAAAAATTTTAAATAATTAAATGTGGTTCTTTAGTTGACTGTGCTAACTCTGATTTTTCCTGCTTTTTTTCTGATTATATCACATTTACAGTATATGATAATCAAAGCAAAATGATGGAAGAGAGTGGAATAGAGACAACTCCACCTGGAACACCCCCACCAACTGCTTCAGGAACAGTAATTACAACATCTACTACTCCTATCCCTCTAGGTATATGTGGCTGCTCAGCAACTAATTTATTGAGGATTTTAAAAAATCTTTGTGAATAAAAATGTTAAATTTTTTTTAAAAAAATTAGTAAAATGTTTCAAAAAGTACTTTTTAATAAAATGATAGAATTTATGAGAGAAAGAAGAATTTGAAATAATTAATATCTGTTGTTCTTTTTGTTCATTTGACTCTGCTAACTGATTGGGATAATGCTGGCAGGTTTTTTCATTTAATTCCAAAGAAGGAAAATATAACTCGTGAATAGAATTGTAGTTAGAAGGTTGGGCTAAGGGAATATAACTAACTGACCAATTTTGTCAGTAGGTGTCTAAATGCTTAAAATGAGGGGAAATTATCCTTACGTTTAAAACTGAAATTTAAATAAGAAAATCATAGAAAATAATAAATAGGATTGAAAATCCTATTATAAAGCATTTCAGTCACTCATGTATTCTATCGATTTAATATTTGCTATTGTTTATCAATTTGTATTTGACATTATATATCATTGTATGGTGTTTGTATGCAGAATAATTTTAATTCATCTTTTTTGTAACAATAACAAGAACAACAAAAAAAAAACCAAAACACTGATTGAATGATTTCTATATACCAGACACTCTGCTAAGAACTGGTCTTGCAAAAAAAAGGCAAAAGTTTCAGGGATCTCACAATCTAATGCAGGAGACAATATGTCATAAGATATATAGGATAAGTTAGAGAATATTGCAGAGGGGAAGCACTAGCATTAAAGAGAATCAAAAAAGATTTATAAATACTGGGATTTTAGCCAGAACTTTAAGGAAGCCAGGAAGCAGACACAGGAAAGAAGAGAATTCCAGGCTTGAGAAATGACCAATGAAGATGCATGGTCAGGGTTCAGAGGATATTTTCCATTAGTTGGCATGTATTAAATGCCTACTTAATGTTCTAGGTACAATGTTAAGGTGTAGGGATATAGAGAAAAGCAAAAAACACTTTCTGCATTTAAGTCATAATCTAATGAAGTAAATATAGGAACAACTATGTACAAATTTTCAGCATAAATTGGAAATTAACAGAAAGACAGTAGTTGCAGGGGAGGCAGGGAAAGGCTTCCCATAGAAAGTCTCTACTTTCTGAGACTTGGAGGGGAAAAAAGGCAAGGAAGCTAAGAAGCAGAAATGAAAATGAAGTACCCTGTTCAAGGAATGGCAAAGAAGCTGGTGTTATTAAGATCACACAATATGTGGAGGGGTATAAGGTATCAGAAAACCAGACATGTAGAAACATGCCAGGTTCTGAAGGGTTTTAAAAGCAAGTAGAGGATTTTTTTAAAATATTTGAACCAGAAGGTAATAGGGGAACTCTGAAATTTATTAGTGAGGTAATATGGTCAGACCTACATTTTAGGAAGATCATTTTGACAACTGAGTAGAGAATGGATTGTAGTGGGGAGAGACTTGACATAAGGAAACCAACCAGAAAGCTCTTATAATAATTTAGGCATGAAAGCCCTTATAATAATTTCAGTATGAGGAGATGAGTAACTGTACCAGTTTGATGGCAGTGTCAGAAGAGCGAATTTGAAAGAGGCTGTAAAAGTAGAATCGATGGAACTTGATTGATTAAATGTGAGATGTAAGAGATAGAGAGTTGAAGACAAGACTTAGTTTGTGAATCTAAGTAACTGGGAAGAGGGTGGTATTGATAATAATGGAGAAGTTTGGAAGAAGGGAGAGTTTGTGGAGAAAGAAAATGAGTCCAGTTTAAGACATGATGAGTTAAAGATGTGTATGAAACATCCAGTCTGAAATGCCTCATAGGCAATTAGAGATGGAGACTGGCTGGCAAAAGTGATTTTGTTGTTGTTGTGCAGTCATTTTGGTTGTGTCCAGCTCTTTGTGACTCTATTTGGGGTTTTCTTGGTAAAGATATTGGAGTAGTTTATTTCCTTCTCTAGCTTATTTTACAGATGATGAACTAAGACAAACAGGGTTAAGTGACTTGCCTAGGATCAAGCTAGTAAGGACTGGGGGCTGTATTTGAACTCAAGTCGTCCTGATTCCATGTCTGGTTTCTGATCCCATAATTCCACAGAAACTGTTCTTTCCAAAGCTACTAATAATCTCTTAATCGCCAAACCTAATGGTCTTCTCTCATTTTCTGTAGATTCTGACAATAGATCATCCTTTTCTATTTGATATTCTCTTCTCTCCAGATTTTTAAAAAATTGTTCTATTCTGGTTCCTTCCTACCTGTCTGACTTCTTTGACTCTGTCCTTTGCTGGATCTTTAGCCAAATCACACCTACTAAACATAAATGTTCCACAGAGATCTGTCCTGGACCCTCTTTTACTATATACTATTTCACTTTACGATCTCACTAATTCCCATAAAATCAGTTATCATTTCTATGCAGATGATTCTCATTTATTTATCCAGCCCTAACTTTCTTAGGGCAGCTGGGTGGTGCAGTTTCAGTTGAATTAATGGGATCAGAAACCAGATGGATGAGGGATTAAAAAGAAAGGAAGTAGATGTATCAATTATAGATGGGTTTCTCAAAGAACTTAACTGTGAAAAGGAGGAGAGAGAAGAGTGGTAGGATGGCTGGAGCATGTGGAGGTGGGGGAACATGAGTATGTTTGTAGGGAGCAGAGAAGCAGCCAGTGAGACAGAAGATTGAAGAGAGAATGGGAATGATAGAAGGGGCAATCTGCTGGAGAAGGCAGGATTGCATAGGATCACTGAAAAGTTAGTGCTGTATGTAAAGTCAGAGTGAAAGAAGAGATAGTTGGGGAAGGCATATGAATTGTGAGAAGAGGAAGAGGGAACAAAATAGAGTTCTCTGTAAGTAGTCTCAATTTTTTCAGTGAAATTTGAGATTAGGTTCTCAGCTGAGAGAGGATGGGGTTAGTTTGAGGGCTGAAAAGTTTTGGGAAAGACACTAGTAAGTTGAAAAGTGAATTGATGAAGGAGTTATAAAAGGATGAGCTTGTTGCAGTGAATGCTGAAGTCAGATTACATAACAAATTTAGATCCAGTTAGTTTTCTTCATGATTTTCTTCAGTTTACTTCAAGAGGGTGAATAGGAGAGGAAACAGTGACTGATAGAATTAATCCAAAATTGAGATATGATGGTAAGAGTCTTGAAAAAAGGCAATAGAATTGGTTTACCAAGAAGTCTAGATAGATGGGGCAGAAAGGAGAATGTAACTATAGCTAGGAGGAAGTGAGCAAGGAAGAGGTAGAAGTTCTCTCTATCCAAATAAATTTAATAGTATTCTTGAATTTTTTCTTGCAGTTTTCTGACTGAAATTTTTAAATTGAGAACAGTCAGAAATAAATGAGAAGCAATGAAAAAAATAGTATAAGGCCATTAAAACAAACACCTCTCCAACTCATAATCACCATAGAAACTCCTTTTTATAATTAACATCATTTAATTTACTTTCATTTATTGGATTTTTTTTTGTTTAAAATTATTGTTGAAACTCATTTGAGCCAAATTTCTCTTAATAAGCATGTAATGGATTTTTCAGTAATCTTTTCACTAATGATTACTGGAGGAGTATTTTGATAAATTTGACTGTTGAAAGAAAATTATAAAATGGTAAAGAAATTTTTATAAGATATCATCAATAATATTTTAATTTTTTCCCCAGCTTGGAAGAAGTCATTTTCTTCTACTTATACACTCCCAATGCAATCTTTACCACCACAAACATTTTCTACAACTGTGCCATCATTTGCTCCCATGAAGAGTTCAGTTTCTTTGCCTTTTTTACCACCTTCATCAGTTTCTCCTATCTCATTTTCTGTTTCTACTACTCCACTTCCTGTTTTTACAGTCCCACCTCCCCTTTCCTCATCAACTGGTACAGTCTTCAGTGGTGATGCCCCTCCCCCATTTTCATTTTCTCCTTCAAGTACTGCTTCAGTCACTGTTAATCCCCCCCCTCCTCCGGGTCCTCCTACATCAGGATTTTCTGTTGATTCAGTCTATGACATCACGAGGGGTCATGCAGGAAGAACTCCCCAGACACCTTTGATGCCATCATTTTCTGCACCTTCTGTTACAGGTAACTCTTTTTTTTTGCAAGAATTTTCCTAAATATATCACTCAATATTTTGGTTCCAGTAGCATATGACCTTATGTGGGCTTGCTAATGAAGTTAAATGAAACTTTAGTCATGAAACATTTCTGAATTGCATTTTGAAGACTTACAGTAGCCTTAAAAATTTGGCCCAGAATTCTTTGATACACTTCTGTTCTTGTCATCATAGGAAAACTTATCCAGGTAAATTGAAGAAGTTTTTCACAGTCCAGTAACTACAAGTCTTTAGCAAGTATTGTAGTTCAAGGAAACAGGTGTTCAACAAGCTTGCTAAAAAAAAGCTTTTGCATACTAGTGATAAAGGACAGTTGCTGTCCCTGCTTCAAAATTACTTGCTTTCCTAGAGAATGATTTGGGGAACACATACAACTCTACTACTTTTAGACAGCCAGCATTTTCAACTTTCTTTTGCTTACCATTTCTATTAGGAAAAACTAGTTGTATATATATTGATATAATTTGTATTTTTTAATCACTATTTTAACAGGTTCTAGATAGCATGTTTTTCTTACATTAGTTTATCATGAGGCATGAATATTGTATTTGTACACATACATATTTCTGCATATACATTTTAAATTTGAACTAGATAATATATCTATGCTAAAGTCTTGTCTTGACTTGTCTTGGTATCTTATTGTGGCATTGAGTTAACTTAACTTCAGTTAACTTAAAGGCAGTTCTGGCAGAGTACCTTAGCTCAGAATGCCCAACCAATCTGGAGTGGATTTCAATATAGACTTTGCTTTGTATTCAATATTTATTTTCTGAAGACCAGATAAATTCAGAGTCCAGTTTTATTCTTTACTATATTGATCATAGAGTAATGACCTTTTTTGATATAGTAAGTCTTTGAAGAGCATTTACTGAGATATAAAAGAGTTGAGTTTGCATTAGTGCAAGTAATGTTATTGATGAAATTTATAGAGCTTTGAAGTATTGAAACAAGTATGTATTATATCCATTACACACACACACATATACATATACGTAATCCAATACTTATTATATCCACTTTTATATATTACAGTGTATTATGTATGTATACATTATATGTGTAAGGGACTGATGCTCAAGATTTCAATAGTATACATAAGTAAGTTTACTTTTAAATCAGTTTAAAGTCATTTGAATGAATTATATATATACAGATACTATGCAGGTGAGGCTTATTTTAAAAAAGGCTTCTCATTAGATGTTAAGTTGTAATTAAATAAAAGATATAGTGAGTTATAGTTCATGAGAACAACTCTAAATCTGAAATTTAGTAGAAAAGAAGAGTGGGAGGGGCAGCTAGTTGGTATACTGGATAAAGCACCAGCCCTGAAGTCAGGAGGACCTGAATTCAAATCTAGCCTCAGATACTTAACACTTCCTGGCTGTGTGACCCTGGGCAAGTCACCTGACCCCAATTGCCTCAGCCCAGAAAAAAAAAATCAAGAAAGGAAGAGTGGGAAAGAAGGGATGATAATTCCCTCTCCAAATTTTTGTGAGGTTATGTAACATGGAGTTCAGACAAGGGCTTAAGAACATTTACTTGATTAGCCTGATGTAGGCAGTAGATAATCCCCCAGAAAAGGACAATTTGAGCTCTTTATCAGCAGATAAAATCTTTTTAATTTGTGATGACCCTTTGGATGACCCAAACTAGAAATAGGTGGGATGTAAGTATTCTGTAAAAACCTTCTGGCTTCCCTGGGATGACTTCTCTGAAGTCAGCAAGACTTCCACAGTATTAATAAATGATAAAAAAAAAAAAAGTCACAGAATATTGCTGAAATTTTTATTTTGGTATCTAAAATTTAAAACTGATTGACCTATTTTAAAAGATGTATAACAACCTAATTGCTAATCTCAGATCTCATAGAAAAAAAAGCAATGTATTTTTAAAAATGTATTTGTTTAGTGCCAGCTCCTATTTCTCAACAAGCCAGTTTAACATCTGTGCCACAAGGAACTGGAAGTGGCTCAGCTATCACTTTCCCAGAGGAGCATGAAGATCCTAGATTGTCAAGTGTTCAGAATGAATCTGCTGGTGGTATCTGGGGTTTTATTAAGGTAAAGTATGGTGGGTTTTTTTCCTTTTTTGAAGAGGGGAACAAAACAGAAATGTTTTTATTTCATTGAAACAGAATTAGAAGGGGCAGCTGGGTGGCGCAGTGGATAGAGCACCAGCCCTGAAGTCAGGAGGACCTGAGTTCAAATCTGGTCTCAGACATGTAACAGCTGTGTGACCCTGGGCAAGTCACTTAACCCCAATTGCCTCAGCAAAAAAAAAAAAAAAGAAAGAAAGAAAGAAAAAAAGAAACAGAATTAGAATAGATCAGAAAAAATTTTAAATAAACTACTTAAAAATTTTTAGGTTGAATAAAAATTCATCAAAATGCTATCAAATATCAGAATATATTTTACATTTAAGACATGTTAAGGTTTAGTGATCACTACAGAAAAATGTAACATGTGTTATCTTTTGATATAAATTAATATTTTGTTTCTAGTTTATTTCAGTTTCCTGAGGATCTGGTATAGATTTGTAAATAAAGAAGTGATAATTTTTCTATTCAGTTGTAAACATTGTTGTCAGTCTAAAAGAGTTTTTTTTTTAAGAGTTAAAAAAATTATTATTTTCAGATCTTTGATTTGTTTGTATGGAAATTTGTTAATATTCACATGTTCATATACATACATATATATATATATGTAAAGTAATAGACCATATTATTCATGTATCTCTGCAAATTAGTATACAAAAACCAGTCCCTCAATTGTACATTGTTTTAAGAAGGTAAAGATAAGATAATTTCTCTAAAGTTCTATAATTCTGTGAGTGAATAAATATGAGTAGGGAAGGATAATATAAACATGAAGAGACTAAAAATGAATAATAATTTAATTCCCCCATGAAGCTCTCTAACAGTAAGCTACAGATGAGTTGATCATCTGCTTTGGGGTAATATAGGGAATAGTTTTTATATCAAGAGTTCCTTATGCCAGATTTCAGAAAAGAATGTAAGAAACTAGTTATGTGATAGACCTTTTAAATCTCAATTCCTCACCTTATTTGAATGCTTAATTAAGGAAATGTAGGCATAAAATAATGACATGCTGTATCCATATATATATATATATATATATACACACCCAGCTCAGAGGGTAAATATTATCAATCTCTTTGTCTGAAGCTGTCACCACATGAATAGCAACTGTGGTTGCTGTTTTGGATGAGTCTAGAGCAAATCAATAGTTAATTAAACAGTATACCACCACCAGCAAAAAATAATTTGAAAACATGTTGAACAAAGGGAATATAAATAACATTATTCTTATCTGAGATGTGAATATGTATATGTATGTTTATATATTTTTATGGATGAGGACACTAAGACCAACAAATTAAGTGACTTGCCCAGGTCACATAGTAGTATGTGTCTGACGATGATTTTGAACTCAGATCTTCTTGACTTCAAGTTTAGCAGTCTATTCACTGTGTAACCTAGATTTTTAAAATTCTGAACTTAACAAAGACCAAATGAAACTAGTATTTCCATATTAATAATAGAATAGAAAAGACAATTATATATGAAAGTGAAAATCTCTGCAGCTTTATTTTCTTTTTATATATAAAATTAACATAGAATTCTTAAATTTGTCCTGCTTGTCTGTTTCATTTTGATCTTCTGTGCATTAAAAATGTTTCAGTTGACCTTCTCGCTTTTTGGGGGGGGAAGGGGAGACAAGGGTTGGGAACGCCCTATTTTTAAACTCCCTCTGTTCCCCAAGTTTAAAGAAATCAAAGAAGAAAAACAAATGTGCAGTCAAGCAAAACAAAATACCACTTTGTCTGAAAAGACACTTTATGTCTTATCCTGCATCTTGAATCCATCACCTTTTTAGGAGATGGATAGCATGCATCTTCATTCATGGTTATTACATTGTACATAGTCCTTAAATTTTTCAAAATTCTTCAAGTTCTTCTGTTTTGTACAGTGTTTTTTTGGTTGTGTTCACTTTATTCTGCATAAATCCATGTAAATCTTTTCAGGTTTCTCTGAAACTGTCCCTTTCATCATTTGTTACAATGCAGTAATTTTCTATTTCATTCATATTCCTTAATTTTCTATTTCCTTCATATTTCTTAATTCCTTAATGAACAATTTTATGGGCTCCTTTCTCTTCTTTGATTTCTTTAGGGTTATAGTTAGCCTGGTTTTTAATTGGAGAATGTACATCTTTATGAAAAGCAACTTCTGAACTTAGTTAAATTATAATTTTTTACATTTAAAAGTAAGCTCAGAATGAGTAAAAAATAAATAAAACAGATTTAATAATATCAGCATAGCTTCTTTCACATAAAGGTTACTAGCCTGGATATAATTTCTCTTATGTGAGAAAAGTATTTCAGTAGTCAGAAAATATCTTTAATTCTAAAGATATCATTGTTAATTGCAAAGATAAGTTTGACTTGAACCTTTCATGTGTATGGATTTTTGAAGGTTTCTACAATTAAAAAATATAATAAGAAAATGGTGCTCACCTTAAGGGAGTGAAAGGATGGTTCATATTTATTGTTGGAATGAGTATATTTATGTTAAGAGCTTATAACAAGAAAATATTTATAAAAGATCATATACTCAGTGGTGAATGTAACTTGTTTTTACTTATTTATTTCTGTGGTGCAGGGTGTGGCTGGAAATCCTATGGTGAAATCCATGCTTGATAAAACTAAACACTCAGTAGAAAGCATGATTACTACGCTGGACCCAGGCATGGCTCCTTATATCAGTATGTAACTGAATCAAACTATCAACTACTAGCTTTGATGTCTTGTAAAGTTTAAATGGATCATATACTATTTTGTTATCAAATAATTGTGGGGGAAGTGTATACTTGCATGTGAAACTTAGAAGAATAATTAAAACATTAGCTAATTGTTTAACCTGACTATTATAAATAGACTTTTATTTAAAAAAATATTTTAGTAGCATATTTTACTTTGAAATTACTTTTGCTCAATAGGGGGTGTGTGTGTGTGTGTGTGTGTGTGTGTGTGTGTGTGTGTGTGTGTG